>CAXAJV010000758.1:249400-309400 GCA_963969225.1 Xylocopa violacea
CATATAACGTTATAGACGTATATAATGTCCCCACCGAGAGGTACGGGCCGACACGACCCGGATTTTGTAAAACGTTACCAGCGAGGGTCTAGATGGGTTATGTTGGGTTATATTACGATATAGACGTATATAATGTGCCCACCGAGAAGTTGGGGCCGACCCGCCAGGAATGTTGGAAAATACTACATCCGAGATATTAGGTTCCCTTAGGTTAGGACATATAACGTTATAGACGTATATAATGTCCCCACCGAGAAGTACGGGCCGACACGACCGGGATTTTGTAAAACATTACCAGCGAGGGGCTAGATGGGTAAGGTTAGGTTATATTACGTTATAGACGTATATAATGTTCCTACCGAGAAGTGGGGCGGACCCGCCAGGAATGTTGTGAAATACTACATTCGAGACGTTAGGTTGCCTTTGGTTAGGGTATATTACGTTACAGATGCATACAATGTCCCAACCGAGATCTACGGTACGACACTGCCGGGATTCTGTAAAACATTATCACGGAGGGGCAAAATGGGTTAGGTTAGATTATATTACGATATAGACGTATATAATGTCCCCACCGAGAAGTAGGGGCCGTCACGCCTGGAATGTTGGAAAATAATACATTCGAGATGTTAGGTTCCCTTAGGTTAGGATATATAACGTTATAGAGGTATATAATGTTCCAACCGGGAAGTACGGGCCGACACGACCGGGATTTTGTAAAACATTACCAGCGAGGGTCTAGATGGGTTATGTTGTGTTATATTACAATATAGACGTATATAATGTGCCCACCGAGAAGTTGGGGCCGACACGCCAGGAATGTTGGAAAATACTACATCCGAGATGTTAGGTTCCCTTAGGTTTGGATATATAACGTTATAGACGTATATAACGTCCCCACCGAGAAGTAGGGGCCGACACGACCGGGATTTTCTAAAACATTACCAGCGAGGGTCTAGATGGGTTAGGTTGGGTTATATTACGATATAGATGTATATAATGTGCCCACCGAGAAGTTTGGGCCGACCCGCCAGGAATGTTGGAAAATACTACATCCGAGATGTTAGCTTCGCTTAGGTTAGGATATATAACGTTATAGACGTATATAATGTCCCCACCGAGAAGTACGGGCCGACACGACCGGGATGTCGTAAAACATTAACAGCGAGAGTCTAGATGGGTTAGGTTAGGTTATATTACAATATAGACGTATATAATGTGCCCACCGAGAAGTAGGGGCCGACCCGCCAGGAATGTTGGAAAATACTACATCCAAGATGTTAAGTTGCCTTAGGTTAGGATATATAACGTTATAGACGTATATAATGTCCGCATCGAGACATACGGACCGACACGACCGGGATTTTGTAAAACATTACCAGCGAGGGTCTAGACGGGTCAGGTTAGTTTATATTATGATATAGACGTATATAATGTGCCCACCGAGAAGTAGGGGCCGACCCGCTAGGAATGTTGGGAAATACTACATCCGAGATGTTAGGTTCCCTTAGGTTAGGATATATAACGATATAGACGTATATAATGTCCCCCCGAGAAGTACGTGCCGACACGACCGGGATTTTGTAAAACATTACCAGCGAGGGTCTGGATGGCTTAGGTTAGGTTATATTCCGATATAGACGTATATAATTTGCCCACCGAGAAGTTGGGGCCGACACGCCAGGAATGTTGGAAAATACTACATCCGCGATCTTAGGTTCCCTTAGGTTAGGACATATAACGTTATAGACGTATATAATGTCCCCACCGAGAAGTACGGGCCGACACGACCCGGATTTTGTAAAACGTTACCAGCGAGGGTCTAGATGGGTTATGTTGGGTTATATTACGATATAGACGTATATAATGTGCCCACCGAGAAGTTGGGGCCGACCCGCCAGGATTGTTGGAAAATACTACATCCGAGATATTAGGTTCCCTTAGGTTAGGACATATAACGTTATAGACGTATATAATGTCCCCAGCGAGAAGTACGGGCCGACACGACCGGGATTTTGTAAAACATTACCAGCGAGGGTCTAGATGGCTTAGGTTAGGTTATATTCCGATATAGACGTATATAATTTGCCCACCGAGAAGTTGGGGCCGACACGCCAGGAATGTTGGAAAATACTACATCCGCGATGTTAGGTTCCCTTAGGTTAGGACATATAACGTTATAGACGTATATAATGTCCCCACCGAGAAGTACGGGCCGACACGACCCGGATTTTGTAAAACGTTACCAGCGAGGGTCTAGATGGGTTATGTTGGGTTATATTACGATATAGACGTATATAATGTGCCCACCGAGAAGTTGGGGCCGACCCGCCAGGAATGTTGGAAAATACTACATCCGAGATATTAGGTTCCCTTAGGTTAGGACATATAACGTTATAGACGTATATAATGTCCCCACCGAGAAGTACGGGCCGACACGACCGGGATTTTGTAAAACATTACCAGCGAGGGGCTAAATGGGTAAGGTTAGGTCATATTACGTTATAGACGTATATAATGTTCCTACCGAGAAGTGGGGCGGACCCGCCAGGAATGTTGTGAAATACTACATTCGAGACGTTAGGTTGCCTTTGGTTAGGGTATATTACGTTACAGATGCATACAATGTCCCAACCGAGATCTACGGTACGACACTGCCGGGATTCTGTAAAACATTATCACGGAGGGGCAAAATGGGTTAGGTTAGATTATATTACGATATAGACGTATATAATGTGCCCACCGAGAAGTTGGGGCCGACCCGCCAGGAATGTTGGAAAATACTACATCCGAGAAATTAAGTTGCCTTAGGTTAGAATATATAACGTTATAGACGTATATAATGTCCGCACCGAGACGTACAGGACGACACGAACGGGATTATGTAAAACATTACCAGCGAGGGTCTAGATGAGTTAGGTTAGATTATATTACGATATAGACGTATATAATGTGCCCACCGAGAAGTTGGGGCCGACCCGCCAGGAATGTTGGAAAATACTACATCCGAGAAGTTAAGTTGCCTTAGGTTAGAATATATAACGTTATAGACGTATATAATGTCCGCACCGAGACGTACAGGACGACACGAACGGGATTATGTAAAACATTACCAGCGAGGGTCTAGATGAGTTAGGTTAGATTATATTACGATATAGACGTATATAATGTGCCCACCGAGAAGTAGGGGCCGACCCGCTAGGAATGTTGGGAAATACTACATCCGAGATGTTAGGTTCCCTTAGGTTAGGATATATAATGTTATAGACGTATATAATGACCCCACCGAGAAGTACGGGCCGACACGACCGGGATTTTGTAAAACATTACCAGCGAGGGTCTAGATGGGTTAGGTTAGGTTATATTCCGATATAGAAGTATATAATGTGCCCACCGAGAAGTTGGGGCCGACAAGCCAGGAATGTTGGAAAATACTACATCCGAGATGTCAGGTTCCCTTAGGTTAGGATATATAACGTTATAGACGTATATAATGTCCCCACCGAGAAGTACGGGCCGACACGACCGGGCTTTTGTAAAACGTTACCAGCGAGGGTCTAGATGGGTTATGTTAGATTATATTACGATATAGACGTATATAATGTGCCCACCGAGAAGTTTGGGCCGACCCGCCAGGAATGTTGGAAAATACTACATCCGAGATGTTAGCTTCCCTTAGGTTAGGATATATAACGTTATAGACGTATATAATGTCCCCACCCAGAAGTACGGGCCGACACGACCGGGATTTTGTAAAACATTACCAGCGAGGGGCTAGATGGGTAAGGTTAGGTTATATTACGTTATAGACGTATATAATGTTCCTACCGAGAAGTGGGGCGGACCGGCCAGGAATGTTGTGAAATACTACATTCGAGACGTTAGGTTGCCTTTGGTTAGGGTATATTACGTTACAGATGCATACAATGTCCCAACCGAGATCTACGGTACGACACTGCCGGGATTCTGTAAAACATTATCACGGAGGGGCAAAATGGGTTAGGTTAGATTATATTACGATATAGACGTATATAATGTCCCCACCGAGAAGTAGGGGCCGTCACGCCTGGAATGTTGGAAAATACTACATCCGAGATGTTAGGTTCTCTTAGGTTAGGATATATAACGTTATAGACGTATATAATGTTCCAACCGGGAAGTACGGGCCGACACGACCGGGATTTTGTAAAACATTACCAGCGAGGGTCTAGATGGGTTATGTTGTGTTATATTACAATATAGACGTATATAATGTGCCCACCGAGAAGTAGGGGCCGACCCGCCAGGAATGTTGGAAAATACTACATCCGAGATGTCAGGTTCCCTTAGGTTAGGATATATAATGTTATAGACGTATATAATGACCCCACCGAGAAGTACGGGCCGACACGACCGGGATTTTGTAAAACATTACCAGCGAGGGTCTAGATGGGTTAGGTTAGGTTATATTCCGATATAGAAGTATATAATGTGCCCACCGAGAAGTTGGGGCCGACAAGCCAGGAATGTTGGAAAATAGTACATCCGAGATGTTAAGTTTCCTTAGGTTAGGATATATAACGTTATAGACGTATATAATGTCCCCACCGAGATGTACGGGCCGACACGACCGGGATTTTGTAAAACATTACCAGCGATGGTCCAGATGGGTTAGGTTAGGTTATATTACGATATAGATGTATATAATGTGCCCACCGAGAAGTTGGGGCCGACCCGCCAGGAATGTTGTGAAATACTACATCCGCGATGCTAGGTTCCCTTAGGTTAGGATATATAACGATATAGACGTATATAATGTCCCCACCGAGAAGTACGGGCCGACACGACCGGGATTTTGTAAAACATTACCAGCGAGGGTCTAGATGGGTTAGGTTAGTTTATATTACGATATAGACGTATATAATGTGCCCGCCGAGAAGTTTGGGCCGACCCGCCAGGAATGCTGGAAAATACTACATCCGAGATGCTAGCTTCCCTTAGGTTAGGATATATAACGTTATAGACGTATATAATGTCCCCACCGAGAAGTACGGGCCGACACGACCGGGATTTTGTAAAACATTACCAGCGAGGGGCTAGATGGGTTAGGTTAGGTTATGTTACGTTATAGACGTATATAATGTTCCTACCGAGAAGTGGGGCGGACCCGCCAGGAATGCTGTGAAATACTACATTCGAGATGTTAGGTTGCCTTTGGTTAGGGTATATTACGTTACAGATGCATACAATGTCCCAACCGAGATCTACGGTACGACACGGCCGGGATTCTGTAAAACATTATCACGGAGGGGCAAAATGGGTTATGTTAGGTTATATTACGATATAGACGTATATAATGTCCCCACCGAGAAGTAGGGGCCGTCACGCCTGGAATGTTGGAAAATACTACATCCGAGATGTTAGGTTCCCTTAGGTTAGGATATATAACGTTATAGACGTATATAATGTCCCCACCGAGAAGTACGGGCCGACACGACCGGGATATTGTAAAACATTACCAGCGGAGGACCAGATGGGTTAGGTTAGGATATATTACGATATAGACGTATATAATGTGCCCACCGAGAAGTTGGGGCCGACCCGCCAGGAATGTTGGAAAATACTACATCCGAGATGTTAGGTTCCCTTAGGTTAGGATATATAACGTTATAGACGTATATAATGTCCCAACCGGGAAGTACGGGCCGACACGACCGGGATTTTGTAAAAAATTACCAGCGAGGGTCTAGATGGGTTATGTTGTGTTATATTACAATATAGACGTATATAATGTGCCCACCGAGAAGTTGGGGCCGACCCGCCAGGAATGTTGGAAAATACTACATCCGAGATGTTAGGTTCCCTTAGGTTAGGATATATAACGTTATAGACGTATATAACGTCCCCACCGAGAAGTAGGGGCCGACACGACCGGGATTTTCTAAAACATTACCAGCGAGGGTCTAGATGGGTTAGGTTGTGTTATATTACGATATAGATGTATATAATGTGCCCACCGAGAAGTTTGGGCCGACCCGCCAGGAATGTTGGAAAATACTACATCCGAGATGTTAGCTTCGCTTAGGTTAGGATATATAACGTTATAGACGTATATAATGTCCCCACCGAGAAGTACGGGCCGACACGACCGGGATTTTGTAAAACATTACCAGCGAGGGTCTAGATGGGTTAGGTTAGGTTATATTCCGATATAGAAGTATATAATGTGCCCACCGAGAAGTTGGGGCCGACAAGCCAGGAATGTTGGAAAATACTACATCCGAGATGTCAGGTTCCCTTAGGTTAGGATATATAACGTTATAGACGTATATAATGTCCCCACCGAGAAGTACGGGCCGACACGACCGGGCTTTTGTAAAACGTTACCAGCGAGGGTCTAGATGGGGTAGGTTAGGTTATATTACGATATAGACGTATATAATGTGCCCACCGAGAAGGAGGGGCCGACCCGCTAGGAATGTTGGAAAATAGTACATCCGAGATGTTAAGTTTCCTTAGGTTAGGATATATAACGTTATAGACGTATATAATGTCCCCACCGAGATGTACGGGCCGACACGACCGGGATTTTGTAAAACATTACCAGCGAGGGTCTAGATGGGTTAGGTTAGGTTATATTACGATATAGACGTATATAATGTGCCCGCCGAGAAGTTTGGGCCGACCCGCCAGGAATGCTGGAAAATACTACATCCGAGATGCTAGCTTCCCTTAGGTTAGGATATATAACGTTATAGACGTATATAATGTCCCCACCGAGAAGTACGGGCCGACACGACCGGGATTTTGTAAAACATTACCAGCGAGGGGCTAGATGGGTTAGGTTAGGTTATGTTACGTTATAGACGTATATAATGTTCCTACCGAGAAGTGGGGCGGACCCGCCAGGAATGCTGTGAAATACTACATTCGAGATGTTAGGTTGCCTTTGGTTAGGGTATATTACGTTACAGATGCATACAATGTCCCAACCGAGATCTACGGTACGACACGGCCGGGATTCTGTAAAACATTATCACGGAGTGGCAAAATGGGTTAGGTTAGGTTATATTACGATATAGACGTATATAATGTCCCCACCGAGAAGTAGGGGCCGTCACGCCTGGAATGTTGGAAAATACTACATCCGAGATGTTAGGTTCCCTTAGGTTAGGATATATAACGTTATAGACGTATATAATGTCCCCACCGAGAAGTACGGGCCGACACGACCGGGATATTGTAAAACATTACCAGCGAAGGTCCAGATGGGTTAGGTTAGGATATATTACGATATAGACGTATATAATGTGCCCACCGAGAAGTTGGGGCCGACCCGCCAGGAATGTTGGAAAATACTACATCCGAGATGTTAGGTTCCCTTAGGTTAGGATATATAACGTTATAGACGTATATAATGTCCCAACCGGGAAGTACGGGCCGACACGACCGGGATTTTGTAAAACATTACCAGCGAGGGTCTAGATGGGTTATGTTGTGTTATATTACAATATAGACGTATATAATGTGCCCACCGAGAAGTTGGGGCCGACCCGCCAGGAATGTTGGAAAATACTACATCCGAGATGTTAGGTTCCCTTAGGTTAGGATATATAACGTTATAGACGTATATAATGTCCCCACCGAGATGTACGGGCCGACACGACCGGGATTTTGTAAAACATTACCAGCGATGGTCCAGATGGGTTAGGTTAGGTTATATTACGATATAGATGTATATAATGTGCCCACCGAGAAGTTGGGGCCGACCCGCCAGGAATGTTGTGAAATACTACATCCGCGATGCTAGGTTCCCTTAGGTTAGGATATATAACGATATAGACGTATATAATGTCCCCACCGAGAAGTACGGGCCGACACGACCGGGATTTTGTAAAACATTACCAGCGAGGTTCTAGATGGGTTAGGTTAGGTTATATTACGATATAGACGTATATAATGTGCCCGCCGAGAAGTTTGGGCCGACCCGCCAGGAATGCTGGAAAATACTACATCCGAGATGCTAGCTTCCCTTAGGTTAGGATATATAACGTTATAGACGTATATAATGTCCCCACCGAGAAGTACGGGCCGACACGACCGGGATTTTGTAAAACATTACCAGCGTGGGGCTAGATGGGTTAGGTTAGGTTATGTTACGTTATAGACGTATATAATGTTCCTACCGAGAAGTGGGGCGGACCCGCCAGGAATGCTGTGAAATACTACATTCGAGATGTTAGGTTGCCTTTGGTTAGGGTATATTACGTTACAGATGCATACAATGTCCCAACCGAGATCTACGGTACGACACGGCCGGGATTCTGTAAAACATTATCACGGAGGGGCAAAATGGGTTAGGTTAGGTTATATTACGATATAGACGTATATAATGTCCCCACCGAGAAGTAGGGGCCGTCACGCCTGGAATGTTGGAAAATACTACGTCCGAGATGTTAGGTTCCCTTAGGTTAGGATATATAACGTTATAGACGTATATAATGTCCCCACCGAGAAGTACGGGCCGACACGACCGGGATATTGTAAAACATTACCAGCGAAGGTCCAGATGGGTTAGGTTAGGATATATTACGATATAGACGTATATAATGTGCCCACCGAGAAGTTGGGGCCGACCCGCCAGGAATGTTGGAAAATACTACATCCGAGATGTTAGGTTCCCTTAGGTTAGGATATATAACGTTATAGACGTATATAATGTCCCAACCGGGAAGTACGGGCCGACACGACCGGGATTTTGTAAAACATTACCAGCGAGGGTCTAGATGGGTTATGTTGTGTTATATTACAATATAGACGTATATAATGTGCCCACCGAGAAGTTGGGGCCGACCCGCCAGGAATGTTGGAAAATACTACATCCGAGATGTTAGGTTCCCTTAGGTTAGGATATATAACGTTATAGACGTATATAACGTCCCCACCGAGAAGTAGGGGCCGACACGACCGGGATTTTCTAAAACATTACCAGCGAGGGTCTAGATGGGTTAGGTTGTGTTATATTACGATATAGATGTATATAATGTGCCCACCGAGAAGTTTGGGCCGACCCGCCAGGAATGTTGGAAAATACTACATCCGAGATGTTAGCTTCGCTTAGGTTAGGATATATAACGTTATAGACGTATATAATGTCCCCACCGAGAAGTACGGGCCGACACGACCGGGATGTTGTAAAACATTACCAGCGAGAGTCTAGATGGGTTAGGTTAGGTTATATTACGATATAGACGTATATAATGTGCCCACCGAGAAGTGGGGGCCGACCCGCCAGGAATGTTGGAAAATACTACATCCGAGGTGTCAGGTTCCCTTAGGTTAGGATATATAACGTTATAGACGTATATAATGACCCCACCGAGAAGTACGGGCCGACACGACCGGGATTTTGTAAAACATTACCAGCGAGGGTCTAGATGGGTTAGGTCAGGTTATATGACGATATAAACGTATATAATGTGCCCACCGAGAAGTTGGGGCCGACCCGCCAGGAATGTTGGAAAATACTACATCCGAGATGTTAGGTTCCCTTGTGTTCGGATATATAACGTTATAGACGTATATAATGTCCCCACCGAGAAGTACGTGCCGACACGACTGGGATTTTGTAAAACATTACCAGCGAGGGTCTAGATGGGTTAGGTTAGGTTATATTACGTTATAGACGTATATAATGTTCCCACCGAGAATTGGCGCCGACCCACCAGGAATGTTGTGAAATACTACATCCGCGATGTTAGGTTCCCTTAGGTTAGGATATATAACGTTATAGACGTATATAATGTTCGCACCGAGAAGTACGGACCGAAACGTCCGGGATTTTGTAAAACATTTCCAGCGAGGGTCTAGATGGGTGAGGTTAGGTTATATTACGATACAGACGTATATAATGTGCACACCGAGAAGTAGGGGCCGACCCGACAGGAATGTTGGAAAATACTACATCCGAGATGTTAGCTTCCCTTAGGTTAGGATATATAACGTTATAGACGTATATAATGTCCCCACCCAGAAGTACGGGCCGACACGACCGGGATTTTGTAAAACATTACCAGCGAGGGGCTAGATGGGTAAGGTTAGGTTATATTACGTTATAGACGTATATAATGTTCCTACCGAGAAGTGGGGCGGACCGGCCAGGAATGTTGTGAAATACTACATTCGAGACGTTAGGTTGCCTTTGGTTAGGGTATATTACGTTACAGATGCATACAATGTCCCAACCGAGATCTACGGTACGACACTGCCGGGATTCTGTAAAACATTATCACGGAGGGGCAAAATGGGTTAGGTTAGATTATATTACGATATAGACGTATATAATGTCCCCACCGAGAAGTAGGGGCCGTCACGCCTGGAATGTTGGAAAATACTACATCCGAGATGTTAGGTTCCCTTAGGTTAGGATATATAACGTTATAGACGTATATAATGTTCCAACCGGGAAGTACGGGCCGACACGACCGGGATTTTGTAAAACATTACCAGCGAGGGTCTAGATGGGTTATGTTGTGTTATATTACAATATAGACGTATATAATGTGCCCACCGAGAAGTTGGGGCCGACCCGCCAGAAATGTTGGAAAATACTACATCCGAGATGTTAGGTTCCCTTAGGTTAGGATATATAACGTTATGGACGTATATAACGTCCCCACCGAGAAGTAGGGGCCGACACGACCGGGATTTTCTAAAACATTACCAGCGAGGGTCTAGATGGGTTAGCTTGGGTTATATTACGATATAGATGTATATAATGTGCCCACCGAGAAGTTTGGGCCGACCCGCCAGGAATGTTGGAAAATACTACATCCGAGATGTTAGCTTCGCTTAGGTTAGGATATATAACGTTATAGACGTATATAATGTCCCCACCGAGAAGTACGGGCCGACACGACCGGGATGTCGTAAAACATTAACAGCGAGAGTCTAGATGGGTTAGGTTAGGTTATATTACAATATAGACGTATATAATGTGCCCACCGAGAAGTAGGGGCCGACCCGCCAGGAATGTTGGAACATACTACATCCGAGGTGTCAGGTTCCCTTAGGTTACGATATATAACGGTATAGACGTATATAATGTCCCCACCGAGAAGTACGGGCCGACACGACCGGGATTTTGTAAAACATTACCAGCGAGGGTCTAGATGAGTTAGGTTAGATTATATTACGATATAGACGTATATAATGTGCCCACCGAGAAGTTGGGGCCGACCCGCCAGGAATGTTGGAAAATACTACATCCGAGAAGTTAAGTTGCCTTAGGTTAGAATATATAACGTTATAGACGTATATAATGTCCGCACCGAGACGTACAGGACGACACGAACGGGATTATGTAAAACATTACCAGCGAGGGTCTAGATGAGTTAGGTTAGATTATATTACGATATAGACGTATATAATGTGCCCACCGAGAAGTTGGGGCCGACCCGCCAGGAATGTTGGAAAATACTACATCCGAGAAGTTAATTTGCCTTAGGTTAGGATATATAACGTTATAGACGTATATAATGTCCGCATCGAGACATACGGACCGACACGACCGGGATTTTGTAAAACATTACCAGCGAGGGTCTAGACGGGTCAGGTTAGTTTATATTACGATATAGACGTATATAATGTGCCCACCGAGAAGTAGGGGCCGACCCGCTAGGAATGTTGGGAAATACTACATCCGAGATGTTAGGTTCCCTTAGGTTAGGATATATAACGATATAGACGTATATAATGTCCCCCCGAGAAGTACGTGCCGACACGACCGGGATTTTGTAAAACATTACCAGCGAGTGTCTAGATGGGTTAGGTTAGGTTATATTACGATATAGACGTATATGATGTTCCCACCGAGAAGTAGGGGCCGACCCGCCAGGAGTGTTGGAAAATACTACATCCGAGATGTCAGGTTCCCTTAGGTTAGGATATATAATGTTATAGACGTATATAATGACCCCACCGAGAAGTACGGGCCGACACGACCGGGATTTTGTAAAACATTACCAGCGAGGGTCTAGATGGGTTAGGTTAGGTTATATTCCGATATAGAAGTATATAATGTGCCCACCGAGAAGTTGGGGCCGACAAGCCAGGAATGTTGGAAAATAGTACATCCGAGATGTTAAGTTTCCTTAGGTTAGGATATATAACGTTATAGACGTATATAATGTCCCCACCGAGATGTACGGGCCGACACGACCGGGATTTTGTAAAACATTACCAGCGATGGTCCAGATGGGTTAGGTTAGGTTATATTACGATATAGATGTATATAATGTGCCCACCGAGAAGTTGGGGCCGACCCGCCAGGAATGTTGTGAAATACTACATCCGCGATGCTAGGTTCCCTTAGGTTAGGATATATAACGATATAGACGTATATAATGTCCCCACCGAGAAGTACGGGCCGACACGACCGGGATTTTGTAAAACATTACCAGCGAGGGTCTAGATGGGTTAGGTTAGTTTATATTACGATATAGACGTATATAATGTGCCCGCCGAGAAGTTTGGGCCGACCCGCCAGGAATGCTGGAAAATACTACATCCGAGATGCTAGCTTCCCTTAGGTTAGGATATATAACGTTATAGACGTATATAATGTCCCCACCGAGAAGTACGGGCCGACACGACCGGGATTTTGTAAAACATTACCAGCGAGGGGCTAGATGGGTTAGGTTAGGTTATGTTACGTTATAGACGTATATAATGTTCCTACCGAGAAGTGGGGCGGACCCGCCAGGAATGCTGTGAAATACTACATTCGAGATGTTAGGTTGCCTTTGGTTAGGGTATATTACGTTACAGATGCATACAATGTCCCAACCGAGATCTACGGTACGACACGGCCGGGATTCTGTAAAACATTATCACGGAGGGGCAAAATGGGTTAGGTTAGGTTATATTACGATATAGACGTATATAATGTCCCCACCGAGAAGTAGGGGCCGTCACGCCTGGAATGTTGGAAAATACTACATCCGAGATGTTAGGTTCCCTTAGGTTAGGATATATAACGTTATAGACGTATATAATGTCCCCACCGAGAAGTACGGGCCGACACGACCGGGATATTGTAAAACATTACCAGCGGAGGTCCAGATGGGTTAGGTTAGGATATATTACGATATAGACGTATATAATGTGCCCACCGAGAAGTTGGGGCCGACCCGCCAGGAATGTTGGAAAATACTACATCCGAGATGTTAGGTTCCCTTAGGTTAGGATATATAACGTTATAGACGTATATAATGTCCCAACCGGGAAGTACGGGCCGACACGACCGGGATTTTGTAAAAAATTACCAGCGAGGGTCTAGATGGGTTATGTTGTGTTATATTACAATATAGACGTATATAATGTGCCCACCGAGAAGTTGGGGCCGACCCGCCAGGAATGTTGGAAAATACTACATCCGAGATGTTAGGTTCCCTTAGGTTAGGATATATAACGTTATAGACGTATATAACGTCCCCACCGAGAAGTAGGGGCCGACACGACCGGGATTTTCTAAAACATTACCAGCGAGGGTCTAGATGGGTTAGGTTGTGTTATATTACGATATAGATGTATATAATGTGCCCACCGAGAAGTTTGGGCCGACCCGCCAGGAATGTTGGAAAATACTACATCCGAGATGTTAGCTTCGCTTAGGTTAGGATATATAACGTTATAGACGTATATAATGTCCCCACCGAGAAGTACGGGCCGACACGACCGGGATTTTGTAAAACATTACCAGCGAGGGTCTAGATGGGTTAGGTTAGGTTATATTCCGATATAGAAGTATATAATGTGCCCACCGAGAAGTTGGGGCCGACAAGCCAGGAATGTTGGAAAATACTACATCCGAGATGTCAGGTTCCCTTAGGTTAGGATATATAACGTTATAGACGTATATAATGTCCCCACCGAGAAGTACGGGCCGACACGACCGGGCTTTTGTAAAACGTTACCAGCGAGGGTCTAGATGGGGTAGGTTAGGTTATATTACGATATAGACGTATATAATGTGCCCACCGAGAAGGAGGGGCCGACCCGCTAGGAATGTTGGAAAATAGTACATCCGAGATGTTAAGTTTCCTTAGGTTAGGATATATAACGTTATAGACGTATATAATGTCCCCACCGAGATGTACGGGCCGACACGACCGGGATTTTGTAAAACATTACCAGCGAGGGTCTAGATGGGTTAGGTTAGGTTATATTACGATATAGACGTATATAATGTGCCCGCCGAGAAGTTTGGGCCGACCCGCCAGGAATGCTGGAAAATACTACATCCGAGATGCTAGCTTCCCTTAGGTTAGGATATATAACGTTATAGACGTATATAATGTCCCCACCGAGAAGTACGGGCCGACACGACCGGGATTTTGTAAAACATTACCAGCGAGGGGCTAGATGGGTTAGGTTAGGTTATGTTACGTTATAGACGTATATAATGTTCCTACCGAGAAGTGGGGCGGACCCGCCAGGAATGCTGTGAAATACTACATTCGAGATGTTAGGTTGCCTTTGGTTAGGGTATATTACGTTACAGATGCATACAATGTCCCAACCGAGATCTACGGTACGACACGGCCGGGATTCTGTAAAACATTATCACGGAGTGGCAAAATGGGTTAGGTTAGGTTATATTACGATATAGACGTATATAATGTCCCCACCGAGAAGTAGGGGCCGTCACGCCTGGAATGTTGGAAAATACTACATCCGAGATGTTAGGTTCCCTTAGGTTAGGATATATAACGTTATAGACGTATATAATGTCCCCACCGAGAAGTACGGGCCGACACGACCGGGATATTGTAAAACATTACCAGCGAAGGTCCAGATGGGTTAGGTTAGGATATATTACGATATAGACGTATATAATGTGCCCACCGAGAAGTTGGGGCCGACCCGCCAGGAATGTTGGAAAATACTACATCCGAGATGTTAGGTTCCCCTAGGTTAGGATATATAACGTTATAGACGTATATAATGTCCCAACCGGGAAGTACGGGCCGACACGACCGGGATTTTGTAAAACATTACCAGCGAGGGTCTAGATGGGTTATGTTGTGTTATATTACAATATAGACGTATATAATGTGCCCACCGAGAAGTTGGGGCCGACCCGCCAGGAATGTTGGAAAATACTACATCCGAGATGTTAGGTTCCCTTAGGTTAGGATATATAACGTTATAGACGTATATAATGTCCCCACCGAGATGTACGGGCCGACACGACCGGGATTTTGTAAAACATTACCAGCGATGGTCCAGATGGGTTAGGTTAGGTTATATTACGATATAGATGTATATAATGTGCCCACCGAGAAGTTGGGGCCGACCCGCCAGGAATGTTGTGAAATACTACATCCGCGATGCTAGGTTCCCTTAGGTTAGGATATATAACGATATAGACGTATATAATGTCCCCACCGAGAAGTACGGGCCGACACGACCGGGATTTTGTAAAACATTACCAGCGAGGTTCTAGATGGGTTAGGTTAGGTTATATTACGATATAGACGTATATAATGTGCCCGCCGAGAAGTTTGGGCCGACCCGCCAGGAATGCTGGAAAATACTACATCCGAGATGCTAGCTTCCCTTAGGTTAGGATATATAATGTTATAGACGTATATAATGTCCCCACCGAGAAGTACGGGCCGACACGACCGGGATTTTGTAAAACATTACCAGCGAGGGGCTAGATGGGTTAGGTTAGGTTATGTTACGTTATAGACGTATATAATGTTCCTACCGAGAAGTGGGGCGGACCCGCCAGGAATGCTGTGAAATACTACATTCGAGATGTTAGGTTGCCTTTGGTTAGGGTATATTACGTTACAGATGCATACAATGTCCCAACCGAGATCTACGGTACGACACGGCCGGGATTCTGTAAAACATTATCACGGAGGGGCAAAATGGGTTAGGTTAGGTTATATTACGATATAGACGTATATAATGTCCCCACCGAGAAGTAGGGGCCGTCACGCCTGGAATGTTGGAAAATACTACGTCCGAGATGTTAGGTTCCCTTAGGTTAGGATATATAACGTTATAGACGTATATAATGTCCCCACCGAGAAGTACGGGCCGACACGACCGGGATATTGTAAAACATTACCAGCGGAGGTCCAGATGGGTTAGGTTAGGATATATTACGATATAGACGTATATAATGTGCCCACCGAGAAGTTGGGGCCGACCCGCCAGGAATGTTGGAAAATACTACATCCGAGATGTTAGGTTCCCTTAGGTTAGGATATATAACGTTATAGACGTATATAATGTCCCAACCGGGAAGTACGGGCCGACACGACCGGGATTTTGTAAAAAATTACCAGCGAGGGTCTAGATGGGTTATGTTGTGTTATATTACAATATAGACGTATATAATGTGCCCACCGAGAAGTTGGGGCCGACCCGCCAGGAATGTTGGAAAATACTACATCCGAGATGTTAGGTTCCCTTAGGTTAGGATATATAACGTTATAGACGTATATAACGTCCCCACCGAGAAGTAGGGGCCGACACGACCGGGATTTTCTAAAACATTACCAGCGAGGGTCTAGATGGGTTAGGTTGTGTTATATTACGATATAGATGTATATAATGTGCCCACCGAGAAGTTTGGGCCGACCCGCCAGGAATGTTGGAAAATACTACATCCGAGATGTTAGCTTCGCTTAGGTTAGGATATATAACGTTATAGACGTATATAATGTCCCCACCGAGAAGTACGGGCCGACACGACCGGGATTTTGTAAAACATTACCAGCGAGGGTCTAGATGGGTTAGGTTAGGTTATATTCCGATATAGAAGTATATAATGTGCCCACCGAGAAGTTGGGGCCGACAAGCCAGGAATGTTGGAAAATACTACATCCGAGATGTCAGGTTCCCTTAGGTTAGGATATATAACGTTATAGACGTATATAATGTCCCCACCGAGAAGTACGGGCCGACACGACCGGGCTTTTGTAAAACGTTACCAGCGAGGGTCTAGATGGGGTAGGTTAGGTTATATTACGATATAGACGTATATAATGTGCCCACCGAGAAGGAGGGGCCGACCCGCTAGGAATGTTGGAAAATAGTACATCCGAGATGTTAAGTTTCCTTAGGTTAGGATATATAACGTTATAGACGTATATAATGTCCCCACCGAGATGTACGGGCCGACACGACCGGGATTTTGTAAAACATTACCAGCGAGGGTCTAGATGGGTTAGGTTAGGTTATATTACGATATAGACGTATATAATGTGCCCGCCGAGAAGTTTGGGCCGACCCGCCAGGAATGCTGGAAAATACTACATCCGAGATGCTAGCTTCCCTTAGGTTAGGATATATAACGTTATAGACGTATATAATGTCCCCACCGAGAAGTACGGGCCGACACGACCGGGATTTTGTAAAACATTACCAGCGAGGGGCTAGATGGGTTAGGTTAGGTTATGTTACGTTATAGACGTATATAATGTTCCTACCGAGAAGTGGGGCGGACCCGCCAGGAATGCTGTGAAATACTACATTCGAGATGTTAGGTTGCCTTTGGTTAGGGTATATTACGTTACAGATGCATACAATGTCCCAACCGAGATCTACGGTACGACACGGCCGGGATTCTGTAAAACATTATCACGGAGTGGCAAAATGGGTTAGGTTAGGTTATATTACGATATAGACGTATATAATGTCCCCACCGAGAAGTAGGGGCCGTCACGCCTGGAATGTTGGAAAATACTACATCCGAGATGTTAGGTTCCCTTAGGTTAGGATATATAACGTTATAGACGTATATAATGTCCCCACCGAGAAGTACGGGCCGACACGACCGGGATATTGTAAAACATTACCAGCGAAGGTCCAGATGGGTTAGGTTAGGATATATTACGATATAGACGTATATAATGTGCCCACCGAGAAGTTGGGGCCGACCCGCCAGGAATGTTGGAAAATACTACATCCGAGATGTTAGGTTCCCCTAGGTTAGGATATATAACGTTATAGACGTATATAATGTCCCAACCGGGAAGTACGGGCCGACACGACCGGGATTTTGTAAAACATTACCAGCGAGGGTCTAGATGGGTTATGTTGTGTTATATTACAATATAGACGTATATAATGTGCCCACCGAGAAGTTGGGGCCGACCCGCCAGGAATGTTGGAAAATACTACATCCGAGATGTTAGGTTCCCTTAGGTTAGGATATATAACGTTATAGACGTATATAATGTCCCCACCGAGATGTACGGGCCGACACGACCGGGATTTTGTAAAACATTACCAGCGATGGTCCAGATGGGTTAGGTTAGGTTATATTACGATATAGATGTATATAATGTGCCCACCGAGAAGTTGGGGCCGACCCGCCAGGAATGTTGTGAAATACTACATCCGCGATGCTAGGTTCCCTTAGGTTAGGATATATAACGATATAGACGTATATAATGTCCCCACCGAGAAGTACGGGCCGACACGACCGGGATTTTGTAAAACATTACCAGCGAGGTTCTAGATGGGTTAGGTTAGGTTATATTACGATATAGACGTATATAATGTGCCCGCCGAGAAGTTTGGGCCGACCCGCCAGGAATGCTGGAAAATACTACATCCGAGATGCTAGCTTCCCTTAGGTTAGGATATATAACGTTATAGACGTATATAATGTCCCCACCGAGAAGTACGGGCCGACACGACCGGGATTTTGTAAAACATTACCAGCGAGGGGCTAGATGGGTTAGGTTAGGTTATGTTACGTTATAGACGTATATAATGTTCCTACCGAGAAGTGGGGCGGACCCGCCAGGAATGCTGTGAAATACTACATTCGAGATGTTAGGTTGCCTTTGGTTAGGGTATATTACGTTACAGATGCATACAATGTCCCAACCGAGATCTACGGTACGACACGGCCGGGATTCTGTAAAACATTATCACGGAGGGGCAAAATGGGTTAGGTTAGGTTATATTACGATATAGACGTATATAATGTCCCCACCGAGAAGTAGGGGCCGTCACGCCTGGAATGTTGGAAAATACTACGTCCGAGATGTTAGGTTCCCTTAGGTTAGGATATATAACGTTATAGACGTATATAATGTCCCCACCGAGAAGTACGGGCCGACACGACCGGGATATTGTAAAACATTACCAGCGAAGGTCCAGATGGGTTAGGTTAGGATATATTACGATATAGACGTATATAATGTGCCCACCGAGAAGTTGGGGCCGACCCGCCAGGAATGTTGGAAAATACTACATCCGAGATGTTAGGTTCCCTTAGGTTAGGATATATAACGTTATAGACGTATATAATGTCCCAACCGGGAAGTACGGGCCGACACGACCGGGATTTTGTAAAACATTACCAGCGAGGGTCTAGATGGGTTATGTTGTGTTATATTACAATATAGACGTATATAATGTGCCCACCGAGAAGTTGGGGCCGACCCGCCAGGAATGTTGGAAAATACTACATCCGAGATGTTAGGTTCCCTTAGGTTAGGATATATAACGTTATAGACGTATATAACGTCCCCACCGAGAAGTAGGGGCCGACACGACCGGGATGTTGTAAAACATTACCAGCGAGAGTCTAGATGGGTTAGGTTAGGTTATATTACGATATAGACGTATATAATGTGCCCACCGAGAAGTGGGGGCCGACCCGCCAGGAATGTTGGAAAATACTACATCCGAGGTGTCAGGTTCCCTTAGGTTAGGATATATAACGTTATAGACGTATATAATGACCCCACCGAGAAGTACGGGCCGACACGACCGGGATTTTGTAAAACATTACCAGCGAGGGTCTAGATGGGTTAGGTCAGGTTATATGACGATATAAACGTATATAATGTGCCCACCGAGAAGTTGGGGCCGACCCGCCAGGAATGTTGGAAAATACTACATCCGAGATGTTAGGTTCCCTTGTGTTCGGATATATAACGTTATAGACGTATATAATGTCCCCACCGAGAAGTACGTGCCGACACGACTGGGATTTTGTAAAACATTAGTAGCGAGGGTCTAGATGGGTTAGGTTAGGTTATATTACGTTATAGACGTATATAATGTTCCCACCGAGAATTGGCGCCGACCCACCAGGAATGTTGTGAAATACTACATCCGCGATGTTAGGTTCCCTTAGGTTAGGATATATAACGTTATAGACGTATATAATGTTCGCACCGAGAAGTACGGACCGAAACGTCCGGGATTTTGTAAAACATTTCCAGCGAGGGTCTAGATGGGTGAGGTTAGGTTATATTACGATACAGACGTATATAATGTGCACACCGAGAAGTAGGGGCCGACCCGACAGGAATGTTGGAAAATACTACATCCGAGATGTTAAGTTGCCTTAGGTTAGGATATATAACTTTATAGACGTATATAATATCCCCACCGAGAAGTACGGGCTGACACGACCGGGATTTTGTAAAACATTACCAGCGAGGGTCTAGATGAGTTAGGTTAGATTATATTACGATATAGACGTATATAATGTGCCCACCGAGAAGTTGGGGCCGACCCGCCAGGAATGTTGGAAAATACTACATCCGAAAAGTTAAGTTGCCTTAGGTTAGAATATATAACGTTATAGACGTATATAATGTCCGCACCGAGACGTACGGGACGACACGACCGAGATTCTGTAAAACATTACCAGCGAGGGGCTAGATGGGTTAGGTTAGGTTATATTACGATATAGACGTATATAATGTGCCCACCGAGAAGTTGGGGCCGACCCGCCAGGAATGTTGGAAAATACTACATCCGAGATGTTAAGTTGCCTTAGGTTAGGATATATAACGTTATAGACGTATATAACGTCCGCACCGAGACGTACAGGACGACACGACCGGGATTATGTAAAACATTACCAGCGAGGGTCTAGATGTGTTAGGTTAGATTATATTACGATATAGACGTATATAATGTGCCCCCCGAGAAGTAGGGGCCGACCCGCCAGGAATGTTGGAAAATACTACATCCGAGATGTTAAGTTGCCTTAGGTTAGGATATATAACGTTATAGACGTATATAATGTCCGCATCGAGACATACGGACCGACACGACCGGGATTTTGTAAAACATTACCAGCGAGGGTCTAGACGGGTCAGGTTAGGTTATATTACGATATAGACGTATATAATGTGCCCACCGAGAAGTAGGGGGCCGACCCGCTAGGAATGGTGGGAAATACTACATCCGAGATGTTAGGTTCCCTTAGGTTAGGATATATAACGATATAGACGTATATAATGTCCCCCCGAGAAGTACGTGCCGACACGACCGGGATTTTGTAAAACATTACCAGCGAGGGTCTAGATGGGTTAGGTTAGGTTATATTACGATATAGACGTATATGATGTTCCCACCGAGAAGTAGGGGCCGACCCGCCAGGAATGTTGGAAAATACTACATCCGAGATGTCAGGTTCCCTTAGGTTAGGATATATAACGTTACAGACGTATATAACGTCCCCACCGAGAAGTAGGGGCCGACACGACCGGGATTTTGTAAAACATTACCAGCGAGGGTCTAGATGGGTTAGGTTGGGTTATATTACGATATAGATGTATATAATGTGCCCACCGAGAAGTTTGGGCCGACCCGCCAGGAATGCTGGAAAATACTACATCCGAGATGTTAGGTTCCCTTAGGTTAGGATATATAACGTTATAGACGTATATAACGTCCCCACCGAGAAGTAGGGGCCGACACGACCGGGATTTTGTAAAACATTACCAGCGAGGGTCTAGATGGGTTAGGTTGGGTTATATTACGATATAGATGTATATAATGTGCCCACCGAGAAGTTTGGTCCGACCCGCCAGGAATGTTGGAAAATACTACATCCGAGATGTTAGCTTCCCTTAGGTTAGGATATATAACGTTATAGACGTATATAATGTCCCCACCGAGAAGTACGGGCCGACACGACCGGGATGTTGTAAAACATTACCAGCGAGAGTCTAGATGGGTTAGGTTAGGTTATATTACGATATAGACGTATATAATGTGCCCACCGAGAAGTTGGGGCCGACCCGCCAGGAATGTTGGAAAATACTACATCCGAGATGTTAGGTTCCCTTACGTTAGGACATATAACGTTATAGACGTATATAATGTCCCCACCGAGAAGTACGGGCCGACACGACCGGGATTTTGTAAAACATTACCAGCGAGGGTCTAGATGAGTTAGGTTAGATTATATTACGATATAGACGTATATAATGTGCCCACCGAGAAGTTGGGGCCGACCCGCCAGGAATGTTGGAAAATACTACATCCGAAAAGTTAAGTTGCCTTAGGTTAGAATATATAACGTTATAGACGTATATAATGTCCGCACCGAGACGTACGGGACGACACGACCGAGATTCTGTAAAACATTACCAGCGAGGGGCTAGATGGGTTAGGTTAGGTTATATTACGATATAGACGTATATAATGTGCCCACCGAGAAGTTGGGGCCGACCCGCCAGGAATGTTGGAAAATACTACATCCGAGATGTTAAGTTGCCTTAGGTTAGGATATATAACGTTATAGACGTATATAACGTCCGCACCGAGACGTACAGGACGACACGACCGGGATTATGTAAAACATTACCAGCGAGGGTCTAGATGAGTTAGGTTAGATTATATTACGATATAGACGTATATAATGTGCCCCCCGAGAAGTAGGGGCCGACCCGCCAGGAATGTTGGAAAATACTACATCCGAGATGTTAAGTTGCCTTAGGTTAGGATATATAACGTTATAGACGTATATAATGTCCGCATCGAGACATACGGACCGACACGACCGGGATTTTGTAAAACATTACCAGCGAGGGTCTAGACGGGTCAGGTTAGGTTATATTACGATATAGACGTATATAATGTGCCCACCGAGAAGTAGGGGCCGACCCGCTAGGAATGGTGGGAAATACTACATCCGAGATGTTAGGTTCCCTTAGGTTAGGATATATAACGATATAGACGTATATAATGTCCCCCCGAGAAGTACGTGCCGACACGACCGGGATTTTGTAAAACATTACCAGCGAGGGTCTAGATGGGTTAGGTTAGGTTATATTACGATATAGACGTATATGATGTTCCCACCGAGAAGTAGGGGCCGACCCGCCAGGAATGTTGGAAAATACTACATCCGAGATGTCAGGTTCCCTTAGGTTAGGATATATAACGTTACAGACGTATATAACGTCCCCACCGAGAAGTAGGGGCCGACACGACCGGGATTTTGTAAAACATTACCAGCGAGGGTCTAGATGGGTTAGGTTGGGTTATATTACGATATAGATGTATATAATGTGCCCACCGAGAAGTTTGGGCCGACCCGCCAGGAATGCTGGAAAATACTACATCCGAGATGTTTGGTTCCCTTAGGTTAGGATATATAACGTTATAGACGTATATAACGTCCCCACCGAGAAGTAGGGGCCGACACGACCGGGATTTTGTAAAACATTACCAGCGAGGGTCTAGATGGGTTAGGTTGGGTTATATTACGATATAGATGTATATAATGTGCCCACCGAGAAGTTTGGTCCGACCCGCCAGGAATGTTGGAAAATACTACATCCGAGATGTTAGCTTCCCTTAGGTTAGGATATATAACGTTATAGACGTATATAATGTCCCCACCGCGAAGTACGGGCTGACACGACCGGGATGTTGTAAAACATTACCAGCGAGAGTCTAGATGGGTTAGGTTAGGTTATATTACGATATAGACGTATATAATGTGCCCACCGAGAAGTTGGGGCCGACCCGCCAGGAATGTTGGAAAATACTACATCCGAGTTGTTAGGTTCCCTTTCGTTAGGACATATAACGTTATAGACGTATATAATGTCCCCACCGAGAAGTACGGGCCGACACGACCGGGATTTTGTAAAACATTACCAGCGAGGGTCTAGATGAGTTAGGTTAGATTATATTACGATATAGACGTATATAATGTGCCCACCGAGAAGTTGGGGCCGACCCGCCAGGAATGTTGGAAAATACTACATCCGAAAAGTTAAGTTGCCTTAGGTTAGAATATATAACGTTATAGACGTATATAATGTCCGCACCTAGACGTACGGGACGACACGACCGAGATTCTGTAAAACGTTACCAGCGAGGGGCTAGATGGGTTAGGTTAGGTTATATTACGATATAGACGTATATAATGTGCCCACCGAGAAGTTGGGGCCGACCCGCCAGGAATGTTGGAAAATACTACATCCGAGATGCTAAGTTGCCTTAGGTTAGGATATATAACGTTATAGACGTATATAACGTCCGCACCGGGACGTACAGGACGACACGACCGGGATTATGTAAAACATTACCAGCGAGGGTCTAGATGAGTTAGGTTAGATTATATTACGATATAGACGTATATAATGTGCCCCCCGAGAAGTAGGGGCCGACCCGCCAGGAATGTTGGAAAATACTACATCCGAGATGTTAAGTTGCCTTAGGTTAGGATATATAACGTTATAGACGTATATAATGTCCGCATCGAGACATACGGACCGACACGACCGGGATTTTGTAAAACATTACCAGCGAGGGTCTAGACGGGTCAGGTTAGGTTATATTACGATATAGACGTATATAATGTGCCCACCGAGAAGTAGGGGCCGACCCGCTAGGAATGGTGGGAAATACTACATCCGAGATGTTAGGTTCCCTTAGGTTAGGATATATAACGATATAGACGTATATAATGTCCCCCCGAGAAGTACGTGCCGACACGACCGGGATTTTGTAAAACATTACCAGCGAGGGTCTAGATGGGTTAGGTTAGGTTATATTACGATATAGACGTATATGATGTTCCCACCGAGAAGTAGGGGCCGACCCGCCAGGAATGTTGGAAAATACTACATCCGAGATGTCAGGTTCCCTTAGGTTAGGATATATAACGTTACAGACGTATATAACGTCCCCACCGAGAAGTAGGGGCCGACACGACCGGGATTTTGTAAAACATTACCAGCGAGGGTCTAGATGGGTTAGGTTGGGTTATATTACGATATAGATGTATATAATGTGCCCACCGAGAAGTTTGGGCCGACCCGCCAGGAATGCTGGAAAATACTACATCCGAGATGTTTGGTTCCCTTAGGTTAGGATATATAACGTTATAGACGTATATAACGTCCCCACCGAGAAGTAGGGGCCGACACGACCGGGATTTTGTAAAACATTACCAGCGAGGGTCTAGATGGGTTAGGTTGGGTTATATTACGATATAGATGTATATAATGTGCCCACCGAGAAGTTTGGTCCGACCCGCCAGGAATGTTGGAAAATACTACATCCGAGATGTTAGCTTCCCTTAGGTTAGGATATATAACGTTATAGACGTATATAATGTCCCCACCGCGAAGTACGGGCCGACACGACCGGGATGTTGTAAAACATTACCAGCGAGAGTCTAGATGGGTTAGGTTAGGTTATATTACGATATAGACGTATATAATGTGCCCACCGAGAAGTTGGGGCCGACCCGCCAGGAATGTTGGAAAATACTACATCCGAGTTGTTAGGTTCCCTTTCGTTAGGACATATAACGTTATAGACGTATATAATGTCCGCACCTAGACGTACGGGACGACACGACCGAGATTCTGTAAAACGTTACCAGCGAGGGGCTAGATGGGTTAGGTTAGGTTATATTACGATATAGACGTATATAATGTGCCCACCGAGAAGTTGGGGCCGACCCGCCAGGAATGTTGGAAAATACTACATCCGAGATGCTAAGTTGCCTTAGGTTAGGATATATAACGTTATAGACGTATATAACGTCCGCACCGGGACGTACAGGACGACACGACCGGGATTATGTAAAACATTACCAGCGAGGGTCTAGATGAGTTAGGTTAGATTATATTACGATATAGACGTATATAATGTGCCCCCCGAGAAGTAGGGGCCGACCCGCCAGGAATGTTGGAAAATACTACATCCGAGATGTTAAGTTGCCTTAGGTTAGGATATATAACGTTATAGACGTATATAATGTACGCATCGAGACATACGGACCGACACGACCGGGATTTTGTAAAACATTACCAGCGAGGGTCTAGACGGGTCAGGTTAGGTTATATTACGATATAGACGTATATAATGTGCCCACCGAGAAGTAGGGGCCGACCCGCTAGGAATGGTGGGAAATACTACATCCGAGATGTTAGGTTCCCTTAGGTTAGGATATATAACGATATAGACGTATATAATGTCCCCCCGAGAAGTACGTGCCGACACGACCGGGATTTTGTAAAACATTACCAGCGAGGGTCTAGATGGGTTAGGTTAGGTTATATTACGATATAGACGTATATGATGTTCCCACCGAGAAGTAGGGGCCGACCCGCCAGGAATGTTGGAAAATACTACATCCGAGATGTCAGGTTCCCTTAGGTCAGGATATATAACGTTACAGACGTATATAACGTCCCCACCGAGAAGTAGGGGCCGACACGACCGGGATTTTGTAAAACATTACCAGCGAGGGTCTAGATGGGTTAGGTTAGGTTATATTCCGATATAGACGTATATAATTTGCCCACCGAGAAGTTGGGGCCGACACACCAGGAATGTTGGAAAATACTACATCCGCGATGTTAGGTTCCCTTAGCTTAGGACATATAACGTTATAGACGTATATAATGTCCCCACCGAGAAGTACGGGCCGACACGACCCGGATTTTGTAAAACGTTACCAGCGAGGGTCTAGATGGGTTATGTTGGGTTATATTACGATATAGACGTATATAATGTGCCCACCGAGAAGTTGGGGCCGACCCGCCAGGAATGTTGGAAAATACTACATCCCAGATATTAGGTTCCCTTAGGTTAGGACATATAACGTTATAGACGTATATAATGTCCCCACCGAGAAGCACGGGCCGACACGACCGGGATTTTGTAAAACATTACCAGCGAGGGTCTAGATGGGTTAGGTTAGGTTATATGACGATATAAACGTATATAATGTGCCCACCGAGAAGTTGGGGCCGACCCGCCAGGAATGTTGGAAAATACTACATCCGAGATGTTAGGTTCCCTTACGTTAGGACATATAACGTTATAGACGTATACAATGTCCCCACCGAGAAGTACGGGCCGACACGACCGGGATTTTGTAAAACGTTACCAGCGAGGGTCTAGATGGGGTAGGTTAGGTTATATTACGATATAGACGTATATAATGTGCCCACCGAGAAGGAGGGGGCGACCCGCCAGGAATGTTGGAAAATACTACATCCGAGGTGTCAGGTTCCCTTAGGTTAGGATATATAACGTTATAGACGTATATAATGACCCCACCGAGAAGTACGGGCCGACACGACCGGGATCTTCTAAAACATTACCAGCGAGGGTCTAGATGGGTTAGGTTGGGTTATATTACGATATAGATGTATATAATGTGCCCACCGAGAAGTTTGGGCCGACCCGCCAGGAATGTTGGAAAATACTACATCCGAGATGTTAGCTTCGCTTAGGTTAGGATATATAACGTTATAGACGTATATAATGTCCCCACCGAGAAGTACGGGCCGACACGACCGGGATGTTGTAAAACATTACCAGCGAGCGTCTAGATGGGTTAGGTTAGGTTATATTACGATATAGACGTATATAATGTGCCCACCGAGAAGTAGGGGCCGACCCGCCAGGAATGTTGCAAAATACTACATCCGAGGTGTCAGGTTCCCTTAGGTTAGGATATATAACGTTATAGACGTATATAATGACCCCACCGAGAAGTACGGGCCGACACGACCGGGATTTTGTAAAACATTACCAGCGAGGGTCTAGATGGGTTAGGTTAGGTTATATGACGATATAAACGTATATAATGTGCCCACCGAGAAGTTGGGGCCGACCCGCCAGGAATGTTGGAAAATACTACATCCGAAAAGTTAAGTTGCCTTAGGTTAGAATATATAACGTTATAGACGTATATAATGTCCGCACCGAGACGTACGGGACGACACGACCGAGATTCTGTAAAACATTACCAGCGAGGGGCTAGATGGGTTAGGTTAGGTTATATTACGATATAGACGTATATAATGTGCCCACCGAGAAGTTGGGGCCGACCCGCCAGGAATGTTGGAAAATACTACATCCGAGATGTTAAGTTGCCTTAGGTTAGGATATATAACGTTATAGACGTATATAACGTCCGCACCGAGACGTACAGGACGACACGACCGGGATTATGTAAAACATTACCAGCGAGGATCTAGATGAGTTAGGTTAGATTATATTACGATATAGACGTATATAATGTGCCCCCCGAGAAGTAGGGGCCGACCCGCCAGGAATGTTGGAAAATACTACATCCGAGATGTTAAGTTGCCTTAGGTTAGGATATATAACGTTATAGACGTATATAATGTCCGCATCGAGACATACGGACCGACACGACCGGGATTTTGTAAAACATTACCAGCGAGGGTCTAGACGGGTCAGGTTAGGTTATATTACGATATAGACGTATATAATGTGCCCACCGAGAAGTAGGGGCCGACCCGCCAGGAATGTTGTGAAATACTACATCCGCGATGCTAGGTTCCCTTAGGTTAGGATATATAACGTTATAGACGTATATAATGTCCCCACCGAGAAGTACGGGCCGACACGACCGGGATTTTGTAAAACATTACCAGCGAGGGTCTAGATGGGTTAGGTTAAGTTATATTACGATATACACGTATATAATGTGCCCGCCGAGAAGTTTGGGCCGACCCGCCAGGAATGCTGGAAAATACTACATCCGAGATGCCAGCTTCCCTTAGGTTAGGATATATAACGTTATAGACGTATATAATGTCCCCACCGAGAAGTACGGGCCGACACGACCGGGATTTTGTAAAACATTACCAGCGAGGGGCTAGATGGGTTAGGTTAGGTTATATTACGTTATAGACGTATATAATGTTCCTACCGAGAAGTGGGGCGGACCCGCCGGGAATGTTGTGAAATACTACATTCGAGATGTTAGGTTGCCTTTGGTTAGGGTATATTACGTTACAGATGCATACAATGTCCCAACCGAGATCTACGGTACGACACGGCCGGGATTCTGTAAAACATTATCACGGAGGGGCAAAATGGGTTAGGTTAGGTTATATTACGATATAGACATATATAATGTCCCCACCGAGAAGTAGGGGCCGTCACGCCTGGAATGTTGGAAAATACTACATCCGAGATGTTAGGTTCCCTTAGGTTAGGATATATAACGTTATAGACGTATATAATGTCCCCACCGAGAAGTACGGGCCGACACGACCGGGATTTTGTAAAACATTACCAGCGAAGGTCCAGATGGGTTAGGTTAGGATATATTACGATATAGACGTATATAATGTGCCCACCGAGAAGTTGGGGCCGACCCGCCAGGAATGTTGGAAAATACTACATCCGAGATGTTAGGTTCCCTTAGGTTAGGATATATAACGTTATAGACGTATATAATGTCCCAACCGGGAAGTACGGGCCGACACGACCGGGATTTTGTAAAACATTACCAGCGAGGGTCTAGATGGGTTATGTTGTGTTATATTACAATATAGGCGTATATAATGTGCCCACCGAGAAGTTGGGGCCGACCCGCCAGGAATGTTGGAAAATACTACATCCGAGATGTTATGTTCCCTTAGGTTAGGATATATAACGTTATAGACGTATATAACGTCCCCACCGAGAA
Source organism: Xylocopa violacea (assembly GCA_963969225.1). Taxonomy (NCBI): domain Eukaryota; kingdom Metazoa; phylum Arthropoda; class Insecta; order Hymenoptera; family Apidae; genus Xylocopa; species Xylocopa violacea. The sequence continues at coordinate 279,150 of CAXAJV010000758.1, forward strand.
GTAGGGGCCGACACGACCGGGATTTTCTAAAACATTACCAGCGAGGGTCTAGATGGGTTAGGTTGGGTTATATTACGATATAGATGTATATAATGTGCCCACCGAGAAGTTTGGGCCGACCCGCCAGGAATGTTGGAAAATACTACATCCGAGATGTTAGCTTCGCTTAGGTTAGGATATATAACGTTATAGACGTATATAATGTCCCCACCGAGAAGTACGGGCCGACACGACCGGGATGTTGTAAAACATTACCAGCGAGAGTCTAGATGGGTTAGGTTAGGTTATATTACGATATTGACGTATATAATGTGCCCACCGAGAAGTAGGGGCCGACCCGACAGGAATGTTGGAAAATACTACATCCGAGGTGTCAGGTTCCCTTAGGTTAGGATATATAACGTTATAGACGTATATAATGACCCCACCGAGAAGTACGGGCCGACACGACCGGGATTTTGTAAAACATTACCAGCGAGGGTCTAGATGGGTTAGGTTAGGTTATATGACGATATAAACGTATATAATGTGCCCACCGAGAAGTTGGGGCCGACCCGCCAGGAATGTTGGAAAATACTACATCCGAGATGTTAGTTTCCCTTACGTTAGGACATATAACGTGATAGACGTATATAATGTCCCCACCGAGAAGTACGGGCCGACACGACCGGGATTTTGTAAAACGTTACCAGCGAGGGTCTAGATGGGGTAGGTTAGGTTATATTACGATATAGACGTATATAATGTGCCCACCGAGAAGTTGGGGCCGACCCGCCAGGAATGTTGGAAAATACTACATCCGAGATGTTAGGTTCCCTTACGTTAGGATATATAACGATATAGACGTATATAATGTCCCCACGGAGAAGTACGGGCCGACACGACCGGGATTTTGTAAAACATTACCAGCGAGGGTCTAGATGGGTTAGGTTAGGTTATATTACGTTATAGACGTATATAATGTTCCTACCGAGAAGTGGGGCGGACCCGCCAGGAATGTTGTGAAATACTACATTCGAGATGTTAGGTTGCCTTTGGTTAGGGTATATTACGTTACAGATGCATACAATGTCCCAACCGAGATCTACGGTACGACACGGCCGGGATCCTGTAAAACATTATCACGGAGGGGCAAAATGGGTTAGGTTAGGTTATATTACGATATAGACGTATATAATGTCCCCACCGAGAAGTAGGGGCCGTCACGCCTGGAATGTTGGAAAATACTACATCCGAGATGTTAGGTTCCCTTAGGTTAGGATATATAACGTTATAGACGTATATAATGTCCCCACCGAGAAGTACGGGCCGACACGACCGGGATTTTGTAAAACATTACCAGCGAAGGTCCAGATGGGTTAGGTTAGGACATATTACGATATAGACGTATATAATGTGCCCACCGAGAAGTTGGGGCCGACCCGCCAGGAATGTTGGAAAATACTACATCCGAGATGTTAGGTTCCCTTAGGTTAGGATATATAACGTTATAGACGTATATAATATCCCAACCGGGAAGTACGGGCCGACACGACCGGGATTTTGTAAAACATTACCAGCGAGGGTCTAGATGGGGTAGGTTAGGTTATATTACGATATAGACGTATATAATGTGCCCACCGAGAAGTTGGGGCCGACCCGCCAGGAATGTTGGAAAATACTACATCCGAGATGTTAGGTTCCCTTACGTTAGGACATATAACGTTATAGACGTATATAATGTCCCCACCGAGAAGTACGGGCCGACACGACCGGGATTTTGTAAAACGTTACCAGCGAGGGTCTAGATGGGGTAGGTTAGGTTATATTACGATATAGACGTATATTATGTGCCCACCGAGAAGGAGGGGCCGACCCGCTAGGAATGTTGGAAAATAGTACATCCGAGATGTTAAGTTTCCTTAGGTTAGGATATATAACGTTATAGACGTATATAATGTCCCCACCGAGAAGTACGGGCCGACACGACCGGGATTTTGTAAAACGTTACCAGCGAGGGTCTAGATGGGGTAGGTTAGGTTATATTACGATATAGACGTATATAATGTGCCCACCGAGAAGGAGGGGCCGACCCGCTAGGAATGTTGGAAAATAGTACATCCGAGATGTTAAGTTTCCTTAGGTTAGGATATATAACGTTATAGACGTATATAATGTCCCAACCGGGAAGTACGGGCCGACACGACCGGGATTTTGTAAAACATTACCAGCGAGGGTCTAGATGGGTTATGTTGTGTTATATTACAATATAGACGTATATAATGTGCCCACCGAGAAGTTGGGGCCGACCCGCCAGGAATGTTGGAAAATACTACATCCGAGATGTTAGGTTCCCTTAGGTTAGGACATATAACGTTATAGACGTATATAATGTCCCCACCGAGAAGTACGGGCCGACACGACCCGGATTTTGTAAAACGTTACCAGCGAGGGTCTAGATGGGTTATGTTGGGTTATATTACGATATAGACGTATATAATGTGCGGACCGAGAAGTTGGGGCCGACCCGCCAGGAATGTTGGAAAATACTACATCCGAGATATTAGATTCCCTTAGGTTAGGACATATAACGTTATAGACGTATATAATGTCCCCACCGAGAAGCACGAGCCGACACGACCGGGATTTTGTAAAACATTACCAGCGAGGGTCTAGATGGGTTAGGTTAGGTTATATGACGATATAGATGTATATAATGCGCCCACCGAGAAGTTTGGGCCGACCCGCCAGGAATGTTGGAAAATACTACATCCGAGATGTTAGCTTCCCTTAGGTTAGGATATATAACGTTATAGACGTATATAATGTCCCCACCGAGAAGTACGGGCCGACACGACCGGGATGTTGTAAAACATTACCAGCGAGAGTCTAGATGGGTTAGGTTAGGTTATATTACGATATAGACGTATATAATGTACCCACCGAGAAGTTGGGGCCGACCCGCCAGGAATGTTGGAAAATACTACATCCGAGGTGTCAGGTTCCCTTAGGTTAGGATATATAACGTTATAGACGTATATAATGACCCCACCGAGAAGTACGGGCCGACACGACCGGGATTTTGTAAAACATTACCAGCGAGGGTCTAGATGGGTTATGTTGTGTTATCGTACAATATAGACGTATATAATGTGCCCACCGAGAAGTTGGGGCCGACCCGCCAGGAATGTTGGAAAATACTACATCCGAGATGTTAGGTTCCCTTAGGTTAGGACATATAACGTTATAGACGTATATAATGTCCCCACCGAGAAGTACGGGCCGACACGACCGGGATTTTGTAAAACATTACCAGCGAGGGTCTAGATGGGTTAGGTTGGGTTATATTACGATATAGATGTATATAATGTGCCCACCGAGAAGTTTGGGCCGACCCGCCAGGAATGTTGGAAAATACTACATCCGAGATGTTAGCTTCCCTTAGGTTAGGATATATAACGTTATAGACGTATATAATGTCCCCACCGAGAAGTACGGGCCGACACGACCGGGATGTTGTAAAACATTACCAGCGAGAGTCTAGATGGGTTAGGTTAGGTTATATTACGATATAGACGTATATAATGTGCCCACCGAGAAGTAGGGGCCGACCCGCCAGGAATGTTGGAAAATACTACATCCGAGGTGTCAGGTTCCCTTAGGTTAGGATATATAACGTTATAGACGTATATAATGACCCCACCGAGAAGTACGGGCCGACACGACCGGGATTTTGTAAAACATTAACAGCGGGGGTCTAGATGGGTTAGGTTAGGTTATATTCCGATATAGACGTATATAATTTGCCCACCGAGAAGTTGGGGCCGACACGCCAGGAATGTTGGAAAATACTACATCCGCGATGTTAGGTTCCCTTAGGTTAGGACATATAACGTTATAGACGTATATAATGTCCCCACCGAGAAGTACGGGCCGACACGACCCGGATTTTGTAAAACGTTACCAGCGAGGGTCTAGATGTGTTATGTTGGGTTATATTACGATATAGACGTATATAATGTGCCCACCGAGAAGTTGGAGCCGACCCGCCAGGAATGTTGGAAAATACTACATCCGAGGTGTCAGGTTCCCTTAGGTTAAATATATAACGTTATAGACGTATATAATGACCCCACCGAGAAGTACGGGCCGACACGACCGGGATTTTGTAAAACATTACCAGCGAGGGTCTAGATGGGTTATGTTGTGTTATATTACAATATAGACGTATATAATGTGCCCACCGAGAAGTTGGGGCCGACCCGCCAGGAATGTTGGAAAATACTACATCCGAGATGTTAGGTTCCCTTACGTTAGGACATATAACGTTATAGACGTATACAATGTCCCCACCGAGAAGTACGGGCCGACACGATCGGGATTTTGTAAAACGTTACCAGCGAGGGTCTAGATAGGGTAGGTTAGGTTATATTACGATATAGACGTATATAATGTGCCCACCGAGAAGGAGGGGCCGACCCGCTAGGAATGTTGGAAAATAGTTCATCCGAGATGTTAAGTTTCCTTAGGTTAGGATATATAACGTTATAGACGTATATAATGTCCCCACCGAGATGTACGGGCCGACACGACCGGGATTTTGTAAAACATTACCAGCGAGGGTCTAGATGGGTTAGGTTGGGTTATATTACGATATAGATGTATATAATGTGCCCACCGAGAAGTTGGGGCCGACCCGCCAGCAATGTTGGAAAATACTACATCCGAGGTGTCAGGTTCCCTTAGGTTAAATATATAACGTTATAGACGTATATAATGACCCCACCGAGAAGTACGGGCCGACACGACCGGGATTTTGTAAAACATTACCAGCGAGGGTCTAGATGGGTTATGTTGTGTTATATTACAATATAGACGTATATAATGTGCCCACCGAGAAGTAGGGGCCGACCCGCTAGGAATGTTGGAAAATACTACATCCGAGATGTTAGGTTCCCTTAGGTTAGGATATATAACGTTATAGACGTATATAACGTCCCCACCGAGAAGTAGGGGCCGACACGACCGGGATTTTGTAAAACATTACCAGCGAGGGTCTAGATGGGTTAGGTTGGGTTATATTACGATATAGATGTATATAATGTGCCCACCGAGAAGTTTGGGCCGACCCGCCAGGAATGCTGGAAAATACTACATCCGAGATGTTAGGTTCCCTTAGGTTAGGATATATAACGTTATAGACGTATATAACGTCCCCACCGAGAAGTAGGGGCCGACACGACCGGGATTTTGTAAAACATTACCAGCGAGGGTCTAGATGGGTTATGTTGTGTTATCGTACAATATAGACGTATATAATGTGCCCACCGAGAAGTTGGGGCCGACCCGCCAGGAATGTTGGAAAATACTACATCCGAGATGTTAGGTTCCCTTAGGTTAGGACATATAACGTTATAGACGTATATAATGTCCCCACCGAGAAGTACGGGCCGACACGACCGGGATTTTGTAAAACATTACCAGCGAGGGTCTAGATGGGTTAGGTTGGGTTATATTACGATATAGATGTATATAATGTGCCCACCGAGAAGTTTGGGCCGACCCGCCAGGAATGTTGGAAAATACTACATCCGAGATGTTAGCTTCCCTTAGGTTAGGATATATAACGTTATAGACGTATATAATGTCCCCACCGAGAAGTACGGGCCGACACGACCGGGATGTTGTAAAACATTACCAGCGAGAGTCTAGATGGGTTAGGTTAGGTTATATTACGATATAGACGTATATAATGTGCCCACCGAGAAGTAGGGGCCGACCCGCCAGGAATGTTGGAAAATACTACATCCGAGGTGTCAGGTTCCCTTAGGTTAGGATATATAACATTATAGACGTATATAATGACCCCACCGAGAAGTACGGGCCGACACGACCGGGATTTTGTAAAACATTAACAGCGGGGGTCTAGATGGGTTAGGTTAGGTTATATTCCGATATAGACGTATATAATTTGCCCACCGAGAAGTTGGGGCCGACACGCCAGGAATGTTGGAAAATACTACATCCGCGATGTTAGGTTCTCTTAGGTTAGGACATATAACGTTATAGACGTATATAATGTCCCCACCGAGAAGTACGGGCCGACACGACCCGGATTTTGTAAAACGTTACCAGCGAGGGTCTAGATGTGTTATGTTGGGTTATATTACGATATAGACGTATATAATGTGCCCACCGAGAAGTTGGGGCCGACCCGCCAGGAATGTTGGAAAATACTACATCCGAGGTGTCAGGTTCCCTTAGGTTAAATATATAACGTTATAGACGTATATAATGTCCCCACCGAGAAGTACGGGCCGACACGACCGGGCTTTTGTAAAACGTTACCAGCGATGATCTAAATGGGTTATGTTAGATTATATTACGATATAGACGTATATAATGTGCCCACCGAGAAGTAGGGGCCGACCCGCTAGGAATGTTGGAAAATACTACATCCGAGATGTTAGGTTCCCTTAGGTTAGGATATATAACGTTATAGACGTATATAACGTCCCCACCGAGAAGTAGGGGCCGACACGACCGGGATTTTGTAAAACATTACCAGCGAGGGTCTAGATGGGTTAGGTTGGGTTATATTACGATATAGATGTATATAATGTGCCCACCGAGAAGTTTGGGCCGACCCGCCAGGAATGTTGGAAAATACTACATCCGAGATGTTAGCTTCCCTTAGGTTAGGATATATAACGTTATAGACGTATATAATGTCCCCACCGAGAAGTACGGGCCGACACGACCGGGATGTTGTAAAACATTACCAGCGAGAGTCTAGATGGGTTAGGTTAGGTTATATTACGATATAGACGTATATAATGTGCCCACCGAGAAGTTGGGGCCGACCCGCCAGGAATGTTGGAAAATACTACATCCGAGATGTTAGGTTCCCTTACGTTAGGACATATAACGTTATAGACGTATACAATGTCCCCACCGAGAAGTACGGGCCGACACGATCGGGATTTTGTAAAACGTTACCAGCGAGGGTCTAGATAGGGTAGGTTAGGTTATATTACGATATAGACGTATATAATGTGCCCACCGAGAAGGAGGGGCCGACCCGCTAGGAATGTTGGAAAATAGTACATCCGAGATGTTAAGTTTCCTTAGGTTAGGATATATAACGTTATAGACGTATATAATGTCCCCACCGAGATGTACGGGCCGACACGACCGGGATTTTGTAAAACATTACCAGCGATGGTCCAGATGGGTTAGGTTAGGTTATATTACGATATAGATGTATATAATGTGCCCACCGAGAAGTTGGGGCCGACCCGCCAGGAATGTTGTGAAATACTACATCCGCGATGCTAGGTTCCCTTAGGTTAGGATATATAACGTTATAGACGTATATAATGTCCCCACCGAGAAGTACGGGCCGACACGACCGGGATTTTGTAAAACATTACCAGCGAGGGTCTAGATGGGTTAGGTTAAGTTATATTACGATATAGACGTATATAATGTGCCTGCCGAGAAGTTTGGGCCGACCCGCCAGGAATGCTGGAAAATACTACATCCGAGATGCTAGCTTCCCTTAGGTTAGGATATATAACGTTATAGACGTATATAATGTCCCCACCGAGAAGTACGGGCCGACACGACCGGGATTTTCTAAAACATTACCAGCGAGGGTCTAGATGGGTTAGGTTGGGTTATATTACGATATAGATGTATATAATGTGCCCACCGAGAAGTTGGGGCCGACCCGCCAGCAATGTTGGAAAATACTACATCCGAGGTGTCAGGTTCCCTTAGGTTAAATATATAACGTTATAGACGTATTTAATGACCCCACCGAGAAGTACGGGCCGACACGACCGGGATTTTGTAAAACATTACCAGCGAGGGTCTAGATGGGTTATGTTGTGTTATATTACAATATAGACGTATATAATGTGCCCACCGAGAAGTAGGGGCCGACCCGCCAGGAATGTTGGAAAATACTACATCCGAGATGTCAGGTTCCCTTAGGTTAGGATATATAATGTTATAGACGTATATAATGACCCCACCGAGAAGTACGGGCCGACACGACCGGGATTTTGTAAAACATTACCAGCGAGGGCCTAGATGGGTTAGGTTAGGTTATATTCCGATATATAAGTATATAATGTGCCCACCGAGAAGTTGGGGCCGACCCGCCAGGAATGTTAGAAAATACTACATCCGAGATGTTAGGTTCCCTTACGTTAGGACATATAACGTTATAGACGTATACAATGTCCCCACCGAGAAGTACGGGCCGACACGATCGGGATTTTGTAAAACGTTACCAGCGAGGGTCTAGATAGGGTAGGTTAGGTTATATTACGATATAGACGTATATAATGTGCCCACCGAGAAGGAGGGGCCGACCCGCTAGGAATGTTGGAAAATAGTACATCCGAGATGTTAAGTTTCCTTAGGTTAGGATATATAACGTTATAGACGTATATAATGTCCCCACCGAGATGTACGGGCCGACACGACCGGGATTTTGTAAAACATTACCAGCGATGGTCCAGATGGGTTAGGTTAGGTTATATTACGATATAGATGTATATAATGTGCCCACCGAGAAGTTGGGGCCGACCCGCCAGGAATGTTGTGAAATACTACATCCGCGATGCTAGGTTCCCTTAGGTTAGGATATATAACGTTATAGACGTATATAATGTCCCCACCGAGAAGTACGGGCCGACACGACCGGGATTTTGTAAAACATTACCAGCGAGGGTCTAGATGGGTTAGGTTAAGTTATATTACGATATAGACGTATATAATGTGCCCGCCGAGAAGTTTGGGCCGACCCGCCAGGAATGCTGGAAAATACTACATCCGAGATGCTAGCTTCCCTTAGGTTAGGATATATAACGTTATAGACGTATATAATGTCCCCACCGAGAAGTACGGGCCGACACGACCGGGATTTTCTAAAACATTACCAGCGAGGGTCTAGATGGGTTAGGTTGGGTTATATTACGATATAGATGTATATAATGTGCCCACCGAGAAGTTTGGGCCGACCCGCCAGGAATGTTGGAAAATACTACATCCGAGATGTTAGCTTCGCTTAGGTTAGGATATATAACGTTATAGACGTATATAATGTCCCCACCGAGAAGTACGGGCCGACACGACCGGGATGTTGTAAAACATTACCAGCGAGAGTCTAGATGGGTGAGGTTAGGTTATATTACGATATTGACGTATATAATGTGCCCACCGAGAAGTAGGGGCCGACCCGCTAGGAATGTTGGAAAATAGTACATCCGAGATGTTAAGTTTCCTTAGGTTAGGATATATAACGTTATAGACGTATATAATGTCCCCACCGAGAAGTACGGGCCGACACGACCGGGATTTTGTAAAACATTACCAGCGAGGGTCTAGATGGGTTAGGTTAGGTTATATTACGGTATAGAGGTATATAATGTGCCCGCCGAGAAGTTTGGGCCGACCCGCCAGGAATGCTGGAAAATACTACATCCGAGATGCTAGCTTCCCTTAGGTTAGGATATATAACGTTATAGACGTATATAATGTCCCCACCGAGATGTACGTGCCGACACGACCGGGATTTTTTAAAACATTACCAGCGAGGGTCTAGATGGGTTAGGTTAGGTTATAGTACGCTATAGACGTATATAATGTACCCACCGAGAAGTTGGGGCCGACCCGCCAGGAATGTTGGAAAATACTACATCCGAGGTGTCAGGTTCCCTTAGGTTAGGATATATAACGTTATAGACGTATATAATGACCCCACCGAGAAGTACGGGCCGACACGACCGGGATTTTGTAAAACATTACCAGCGAGGGTCTAGATGGGTTATGTTGTGTTATATTACAATATAGACGTATATAATGTGCCCACCGAGAAGTTGGGGCCGACCCGCCAGGAATGTTGGAAAATACTACATCCGAGATGTTAGGTTCCCTTAGTTTAGGATATATAACGTTATAGACGTATATAACGTCCCCACCGAGAAGTAGGGGCCGACACGACCGGGATTTTGTAAAACATTACCAGCGAGGGTCTAGATGGGTTAGGTTGGGTTATATTACGATATAGATGTATATAATGTGCCCACCGAGAAGTTTGGGCCGACCCGCCAGGAATGTTGGAAAATACTACATCCGAGATGTTAGCTTCCCTTAGGTTAGGATATATAACGTTATAGACGTATATAATGTCCCCACCGAGAAGTACGGGCCGACACGACCGGGATGTTGTAAAACATTACCAGCGAGAGTCTAGATGGGTTAGGTTAGGTTATATTACGATATAGACGTATATAATGTGCCCACCGAGAAGTAGGGGCCGACCCGCCAGGAATGTTGGAAAATACTACATCCGAGGTGTCAGGTTCCCTTAGGTTAGGATATATAACATTATAGGCGTATATAATGACCCCACCGAGAAGTACGGGCCGACACGACCGGGATTTTGTAAAACATTACCAGCGAGGGTCTAGATGGGTTAGGTTAGGTTATATTCCGATATAGACGTATATAATTGGCCCACCGAGAAGTTGGGGCCGACACGCCAGGAATGTTGGAAAATACTACATCCGCGATGTTAGGTTCCCTTAGGTTAGGACATATAACGTTATAGACGTATATAATGTCCCCACCGAGAAGTACGGGCCGACACGACCCGGATTTTGTAAAACGTTACCAGCGAGGGTCTAGATGGGTTATGTTGGGTTATATTACGATATAGACGTATATAATGTGCGGACCGAGAAGTTGGGGCCGACCCGCCAGGAAACTTGGAAAATACTACATCCGAGATATTAGGTTCCCTTAGGTTAGGACATATAACGTTATAGACGTATATAATGTCCCCACCGAGAAGCACGGGCCGACACGACCGGGATTTTGTAAAACATTACCAGCGAGGGTCTAGATGGGTTAGGTTGGGTTATATTACGATATAGATGTATATAATGTGCCCACCGAGAAGTTTGGGCCGACCCGCCAGGAATGCTGGAAAATACTACATCCGAGATGTTAGGTTCCCTTAGGTTAGGATATATAACGTTATAGACGTATATAACGTCCCCACCGAGAAGTAGGGGCCGACACGACCGGGATTTTGTAAAACATTACCAGCGAGGGTCTAGATGGGTTAGGTTGGGTTATATTACGATATAGATGTATATAATGTGCCCACCGAGAAGTTTGGTCCGACCCGCCAGGAATGTTGGAAAATACTACATCCGAGATGTTAGCTTCCCTTAGGTTAGGATATATAACGTTATAGACGTATATAATGTCCCCACCGAGAAGTACGGGCCGACACGACCGGGATGTTGTAAAACATTACCAGCGAGAGTCTAGATGGGTTAGGTTAGGTTATATTACGATATAGACGTATATAATGTGCCCACCGAGAAGTTGGGGCCGACCCGCCAGGAATGTTGGAAAATACTACATCCGAGATGTTAGGTTCCCTTACGTTAGGACATATAACGTTATAGACGTATACAATGTCCCCACCGAGAAGTACGGGCCGACACGATCGGGATTTTGTAAAACGTTACCAGCGAGGGTCTAGATAGGGTAGGTTAGGTTATATTACGATATAGACGTATATAATGTGCCCACCGAGAAGGAGGGGCCGACCCGCTAGGAATGTTGGAAAATAGTACATCCGAGATGTTAAGTTTCCTTAGGTTAGGATATATAACGTTATAGACGTATATAATGTCCCCACCGAGATGTACGGGCCGACACGACCGGGATTTTGTAAAACATTACCAGCGATGGTCCAGATGGGTTAGGTTAGGTTATATTACGATATAGATGTATATAATGTGCCCACCGAGAAGTTGGGGCCGACCCGCCAGGAATGTTGTGAAATACTACATCCGCGATGCTAGGTTCCCTTAGGTTAGGATATATAACGTTATAGACGTATATAATGTCCCCACCGAGAAGTACGGGCCGACACGACCGGGATTTTGTAAAACATTACCAGCGAGGGTCTAGATGGGTTAGGTTAAGTTATATTACGATATAGACGTATATAATGTGCCCGCCGAGAAGTTTGGGCCGACCCGCCAGGAATGTTGGAAAATACTACATCCGAGATGTTAGGTTCCCTTACGTTAGGACATATAACGTTATAGACGTATATAATGTCCCCACCGAGAAGCACGGGCCGACACGACCGGGATTTTGTAAAACATTACCAGCGAGGGTCTAGATGGGTTAGGTTAAGTTATATGACGATATAAACGTATATAATGTGCCCACCGAGAAGTTGGGGCCGACCCGCCAGGAATGTTGGAAAATACTACATCCGAGATATTAGGTTCCCTTAGGTTAGGACATATAACGTTATAGACGTATATAATGTCCCCACCGAGAAGCACGGGCCGACACGACCGGGATTTTGTAAAACATTACCAGCGAGGGTCTAGATGGGTTAGGTTAGGTTATATGACGATATAAACGTATATAATGTGCCCACCGAGAAGTTGGGGCCGACCCGCCAGGAATGTTGGAAAATACTACATCCGAGATGTTAGGTTCCCTTACGTTAGGACATATAACGTTATAGACGTATATAATGTCCCCACCGAGAAGTACGGGCCGACACGACCGGGATTTTGTAAAACGTTACCAGCGAGGGTCTAGATGGGTTAGGTTAGGCTATATTACGATATAGACGTATATAATGTGCCCGCCGAGAAGTTTGGGCCGACCCGCCAGGAATGCTGGAAAATACTACATCCGAGATGCTAGCTTCCCTTAGGTTAGGATATATAACGTTATAGACGTATATAATGTCCCCACCGAGAAGTACGGGCCGACACGACCGGGATTTTGTAAAACATTACCAGCGAGGGTCCAGATGGGTTAGGTTAGGTTATATTACGATATAGACGTATATAATGTGCCCACTGAGAAGTTGGGGCCGACCCGCCAGGAATGTTGGAAAATACTACATCCGAGATGTTAGGTTCCCTTAGGTTAGGATATATAACGTTATAGACGTATATAATGTCCCCACCGAGAAGTACGGGCCGACACGACCGGGATTTTGCAAAACATTACCAGCGAGGGTCCAGATGGGTTAGGTTAGGTTATATTACGATATAGATGTATATAATGTGCCCACCGAGAAGTTGGGGCCGACCCGCCAGGAATGTTGTGAAATACTACATCCGCGATGCTAGGTTCCCTTAGGTTAGGATATATAACGTTATAGACGAATATAATGTCCCCACCGAGAAGTACGGGCCGACACGACCGGGATTTTGTAAAACATTACCAGCGAAGGTCTAGATGGGTTAGGTTAGGTTATATTACGATATAGACGTATATAATGTGCCCACCGAGAAGTAGGTGCCGACCCGCTAGGAATGTTGGAAAATACTACATCCGAGATGTTAGGTTCCCTTAGGTTAGGATATATAACGTTATAGACGCATATAACGTCCCCACCGAGAAGTAGGGGCCGACACGACCGGGATTTTGTAAAACATTACCAGCGAGGGTCTAGATGGGTTAGGTTGGGTTATATTACGATATAGATGTATATAATGTGCCCACCGAGAAGTTTGGGCGGACCCGCCAGGAATGTTGGAAAATACTACATCCGAGATGTTAGCTTCCCTTAGGTTAGGATATATAACGTTATAGACGTATATAATGTCCCCACCGAGAAGTACGGGCCGACACGACCGGGATGTTGTAAAACATTACCAGCGAGAGTCTAGATGGGTTAGGTTAGGTTATATTACGATATAGACGTATATAATGTGCCCACCGAGAAGTAGGGGCCGACCCGCCAGGAATGTTGGAAAATACTACATCCGAGGTGTCAGGTTCCCTTAGGTTAGGATATATAACATTATAGGCGTATATAATGACCCCGCCGAGAAGTACGGGCCGACACGACCGGGATTTTGTAAAACATTACCAGCGAGGGTCTAGATGGGTTAGGTTAGGTTATATTCCGATATAGACGTATATAATTTGCCCACCGAGAAGTTGGGGCCGACACGCCAGGAATGTTGGAAAATACTACATCCGCGATGTTAGGTTCCCTTAGATTAGGACATATAACGTTATAGACGTATATAATGTCCCCACCGAGAAGTACGGGCCGACACGACCCGGATTTTGTAAAACGTTACCAGCGAGGGTCTAGATGGGTTATGTTGGGTTATATTATGATATAGACGTATATAATGTGCGGACCGAGAAGTTGGGGCCGACCCGCCAGGAATCTTGGAAAATACTACATCCGAGATATTAGGTTCCCTTAGGTTAGGACATATAACGTTATAGTCGTATATAATGTCCCCACCGAGAAGCACGGGCCGACACGACCGGGATTTTGTAAAACATTACCAGCGAGGGTCTAGATGGGTTAGGTTAGGTTATATGACGATATAAACGTATATAATGTGCCCACCGAGAAGTTGGGGCCGACCCGCCAGGAATGTTGGAAAATACTACATCCGAGATATTAGGTTCCCTTAGGTTAGGACATATAACGTTATAGACGTATATAATGTCCCCACCGAGAAGCCCGGGCCGACACGACCGGGATTTTGTAAAACATTACCAGCGAGGGTCTAGATGGGTTAGGTTAGGTTATATGACGATATAAACGTATATAATGTGCCCGCCGAGAAGTTTGGGCCGACCCGCCAGGAATGCTGGAAAATACTACATCCGAGATGCTAGCTTCCCTTAGGTTAGGATATATAACGTTATAGACGTATATAATATCCCCACCGAGATGTACGGGCCGACACGACCGGGATTTTGTAAAACATTACCAGCGAGGGGCTAGATGGGTTAGGTTAGGTTATATTACGTTATAGACGTATATAATGTTCCTACCGAGAAGTGGGGCGGACCCGCCAGGAATGTTGTGAAATACTACATTCGAGATATTAGGTTGCCTTTGGTTAGGGTATATTACGTTACAGATGCATACAATGTCCCAACCGAGATCTACGGTACGACACGGCCGGGATTCTGTAAAACATTACCAGCGAGGGTCTAGATGGGTTAGGTTAGGTTATATGACGATATAAACGTATATAATGTGCCCACCGAGAAGTTGGGGCCGACCCGCCAGGAATGTTGGAAAATACTACATCTGAGATGTTAGGTTCCCTTACGTTAGGACATATAACGTTATAGACGTATATAATGTCCCCACCGAGTAGTACGGGCCGACACGACCGGGATTTTGTAAAACGTTACCAGCGAGGGTCTAGATGGGTTAGGTTAGGCAATATTACGATATAGACGTATATAATGTGCCCGCCGAGAAGTTTGGGCCGACCCGCCAGGAATGCTGGAAAATACTACATCCGAGATGCTAGCTTCCCTTAGGTTAGGATATATAACGTTATAGACGTATATAATGTCCCCACCGAGAAGTACGGGCCGACACGACCGGGATTTTGTAAAACATTACCAGCGAGGGTCCAGATGGGTTAGGTTAGGTTATATTACGATATAGACGTATATAATGTGCCCACCGAGAAGTTGGGGCCGACCCGCCAGGAATGTTGGAAAATACTACATCCGAGATGTTAGGTTCCCTTAGGTTAGGATATATAACGTTATAGACGTATATAATGTCCCCACCGAGAAGTACGGGCCGACACGACCGGGATTTTGTAAAACATTACCAGCGAAGGTCTAGATGGGTTAGGTTAGGTTATATTACGATATAGACGTATATAATGTGCCCACCGAGAAGTAGGGGCCGACCCGCTAGGAATGTTGGAAAATACTACATCCGAGATGTTAGGTTCCCTTAGGTTAGGATATATAACGTTATAGACGCATATAACGTCCCCACCGAGAAGTAGGGGCCGACACGACCGGGATTTTGTAAAACATTACCAGCGAGGGTCTAGATGGGTTAGGTTGGGTTATATTACGATATAGACGTATATAATGTGCCCACCAAGAAGTCTGGGCCGACCCGCCAGGAATGTTGGAAAATACTACATCCGAGATGTTAAGTTGCCTTAGGTTAGGATATATAACGTTATAGACGTATATCATGTCCGCACCGAGACGTACAGGACGACACGACCGGGATTCTGTAAAACATTATCACGGAGGGGCAAAATGGGTTAGGTTAGGTTATATTACGATATAGACGTATATAATGTGCCCACCGAGAAGTAGGGGCCGACCCGCTAGGAATGTTGGAAAATACTACATCCGAGATGTTAGGTTCCCTTAGGTTAGGATATATAACGTTATAGACGTATATAATGTCCCCACCGAGACGTACGTGCCGACACGACCGGGATTTTGTAAAACATTACCAGCGAGGGTCTAGATGGGTTAGGTTAGGTTATATGACGATATAAACGTATATAATGTGCCCACCGAGAAGTTGGGGCCGACCCGCCAGGAATGTTGGAAAATACTACATCCGAGATATTAGGTTCCCTTAGGTTAGGACATATAACGTTATAGACGTATATAATGTCCCCACCGAGAAGCACGGGCCGACACGACCGGGATTTTGTAAAACATTACCAGCGAGGGTCTAGATGGGTTAGGTTAGGTTATATGACGATATAAACGTATATAATGTGCCCGCCGAGAAGTTTGGGCCGACCCGCCAGGAATGCTGGAAAATACTACATCCGAGATGCTAGCTTCCCTTAGGTTAGGATATATAACGTTATAGACGTATATAATGTCCCCACCGAGATGTACGGGCCGACACGACCGGGATTTTGTAAAACATTACCAGCGAGGGGCTAGATGGGTTAGGTTAGGTTATATTACGTTATAGACGTATATAATGTTCCTACCGAGAAGTGGGGCGGACCCGCCAGGAATGTTGTGAAATACTACATTCGAGATGTTAGGTTGCCTTTGGTTAGGGTATATTACGTTACAGATGCATACAATGTCCCAACCGAGATCTACGGTACGACACGGCCGGGATTCTGTAAAACATTACCAGCGAGGGTCTAGATGGGTTAGGTTAGGTTATATGACGATATAAACGTATATAATTTTCCCACCGAGAAGTAGGGGCCGACCCGCTAGGAATGTTGGAAAATACTACATCCGAGATGTTAGGTTCCCTTAGGTTAGGATATATAACGTTATAGACGCATATAACGTCCCCACCGAGAAGTACGGGCCGCCACGACCGGGATTTTGTAAAACATTACCAGCGAGGGTCTAGATGAGTTAGGTTAGGTTATATTACGATATAGACGTATATAATGTGCCCACCGAGAAGTTGGGGCCGACCCGGCAGGAATGTTGGACAATACTACATCCGAGATGTTAGGTTCCCTTATGTTAGGACATATAACGTTATAGACGTATATAACGTCCCCACCGCGAAGTAAGGGCCGACACGACCGGGACTTTGTAAAACATTACCAGCGAGGGTCTAGATGGGTTAGGTTAGGTTATATTACGATATAGACGTATATAATGTGCCCACCGAGAAGTTGGGGCCGACCCGCCAGGAATGTTGGAAAATACTACATCCGAGATGTTAGGTTCCCTTAGGTTAGGATATATAACGTTATAGACGTATATAATGTCCCCACCGAGAAGTACGGGCCGACACGACCGGGATTTTGTAAAACATTACCAGCGAAGGTCTAGATGGGTTAGGTTAGGTTATATTACGATATAGACGTATATAATGTGCCCACCGAGAAGTAGGGGCCGACCCGCTAGGAATGTTTGAAAATACTACATCCGAGATGTTAGGTTCCCTTAGGTTAGGATATATAACGTTATAGACGCATATAACGTCCCCACCGAGAAGTAGGGGCCGACACGACCGGGATTTTGTAAAACATTACCAGCGAGGGTCTAGATGGGTTAGGTTGGGTTATATTACGATATAGACGTATATAATGTGCCCACCGAGAAGTTGGGGCCGACCCGCCAGGAATGTTGGAAAATACTACATCTGAGATGTTAGGTTCCCTTACGTTAGGACATATAACGTTATAGACGTATATAATGTCCCCACCGAGTAGTACGGGCCGACACGACCGGGATTTTGTAAAACGTTACCAGCGAGGGTCTAGATGGGTTAGGTTAGGCAATATTACGATATAGACGTATATAATGTGCCCGCCGAGAAGTTTGGGCCGACCCGCCAGGAATGCTGGAAAATACTACATCCGAGATGCTAGCTTCCCTTAGGTTAGGATATATAACGTTATAGACGTATATAATGTCCCCACCGAGTAGTACGGGCCGACACGACCGGGATTTTGTAAAACGTTACCAGCGAGGGTCTAGATGGGTTAGGTTAGGCAATATTACGATATAGACGTATATAATGTGCCCGCCGAGAAGTTTGGGCCGACCCGCCAGGAATGCTGGAAAATACTACATCCGAGATGCTAGCTTCCCTTAGGTTAGGATATATAACGTTATAGACGTATATAATGTCCCCACCGAGAAGTACGGGCCGACACGACCGGGATTTTGTAAAACATTACCAGCGAGGGTCCAGATGGGTTAGGTTAGGTTATATTACGATATAGACGTATATAATGTGCCCACCGAGAAGTTGGGGCCGACCCGCCAGGAATGTTGGAAAATACTACATCCGAGATGTTAGGTTCCCTTAGGTTAGGATATATAACGTTATAGACGTATATAATGTCCCCACCGAGAAGTACGGGCCGACACGACCGGGATTTTGTAAAACATTACCAGCGAGGTTCCAGATGGGTTAGGTTAGGTTATATTACGATATAGATGTATATAATGTGCCCACCGAGAAGTTGGGGCCGACCCGCCAGGAATGTTGTGAAATACTACATCCGCGATGCTAGGTTCCCTTAGGTTAGGATATATAACGTTATAGACGAATATAATGTCCCCACCGAGAAGTACGGGCCGACACGACCGGGATTTTGTAAAACATTACCAGCGAAGGTCTAGATGGGTTAGGTTAGGTTATATTACGATATAGACGTATATAATGTGCCCACCGAGAAGTAGGTGCCGACCCGCTAGGAATGTTGGAAAATACTACATCCGAGATGTTAGGTTCCCTTAGGTTAGGATATATAACGTTATAGACGCATATAACGTCCCCACCGAGAAGTAGGGGCCGACACGACCGGGATTTTGTAAAACATTACCAGCGAGGGTCTAGATGGGTTAGGTTGGGTTATATTACGATATAGATGTATATAATGTGCCCACCGAGAAGTTTGGGCGGACCCGCCAGGAATGTTGGAAAATACTACATCCGAGATGTTAGCTTCCCTTAGGTTAGGATATATAACGTTATAGACGTATATAATGTCCCCACCGAGAAGTACGGGCCGACACGACCGGGATGTTGTAAAACATTACCAGCGAGAGTCTAGATGGGTTAGGTTAGGTTATATTACGATATAGACGTATATAATGTGCCCACCGAGAAGTAGGGGCCGACCCGCCAGGAATGTTGGAAAATACTACATCCGAGGTGTCAGGTTCCCTTAGGTTAGGATATATAACATTATAGGCGTATATAATGACCCCACCGAGAAGTACGGGCCGACACGACCGGGATTTTGTAAAACATTACCAGCGAGGGTCTAGATGGGTTAGGTTAGGTTATATTCCGATATAGACGTATATAATTTGCCCACCGAGAAGTTGGGGCCGACACGCCAGGAATGTTGGAAAATACTACATCCGCGATGTTAGGTTCCCTTAGATTAGGACATATAACGTTATAGACGTATATAATGTCCCCACCGAGAAGTACGGGCCGACACGACCCGGATTTTGTAAAACGTTACCAGCGAGGGTCTAGATGGGTTATGTTGGGTTATATTATGATATAGACGTATATAATGTGCGGACCGAGAAGTTGGGGCCGACCCGCCAGGAATCTTGGAAAATACTACATCCGAGATATTAGGTTCCCTTAGGTTAGGACATATAACGTTATAGTCGTATATAATGTCCCCACCGAGAAGCACGGGCCGACACGACCGGGATTTTGTAAAACATTACCAGCGAGGGTCTAGATGGGTTAGGATAGGTTATATGACGATATAAACGTATATAATGTGCCCACCGAGAAGTTGGGGCCGACCCGCCAGGAATGTTGGAAAATACTACATCCGAGATATTAGGTTCCCTTAGGTTAGGACATATAACGTTATAGACGTATATAATGTCCCCACCGAGAAGCCCGGGCCGACACGACCGGGATTTTGTAAAACATTACCAGCGAGGGTCTAGATGGGTTAGGTTAGGTTATATGACGATATAAACGTATATAATGTGCCCGCCGAGAAGTTTGGGCCGACCCGCCAGGAATGCTGGAAAATACTACATCCGAGATGCTAGCTTCCCTTAGGTTAGGATATATAACGTTATAGACGTATATAATATCCCCACCGAGATGTACGGGCCGACACGACCGGGATTTTGTAAAACATTACCAGCGAGGGGCTAGATGGGTTAGGTTAGGTTATATTACGTTATAGACGTATATAATGTTCCTACCGAGAAGTGGGGCGGACCCGCCAGGAATGTTGTGAAATACTACATTCGAGATATTAGGTTGCCTTTGGTTAGGGTATATTACGTTACACATGCATACAATGTCCCAACCGAGATCTACGGTACGACACGGCCGGGATTCTGTAAAACATTACCAGCGAGGGTCTAGATGGGTTAGGTTAGGTTATATGACGATATAAACGTATATAATGTGCCCACCGAGAAGTTGGGGCCGACCCGCCAGGAATGTTGGAAAATACTACATCTGAGATGTTAGGTTCCCTTACGTTAGGACATATAACGTTATAGACGTATATAATGTCCCCACCGAGTAGTACGGGCCGACACGACCGGGATTTTGTAAAACGTTACCAGCGAGGGTCTAGATGGGTTAGGTTAGGCAATATTACGATATAGACGTATATAATGTGCCCGCCGAGAAGTTTGGGCCGACCCGCCAGGAATGCTGGAAAATACTACATCCGAGATGCTAGCTTCCCTTAGGTTAGGATATATAACGTTATAGACGTATATAATGTCCCCACCGAGAAGTACGGGCCGACACGACCGGGATTTTGTAAAACATTACCAGCGAGGGTCCAGATGTGTTAGGTTAGGTTATATTACGATATAGACGTATATAATGTGCCCACCGAGAAGTTGGGGCCGACCCGCCAGGAATGTTGGAAAATACTACATCCGAGATGTTAGGTTCCCTTAGGTTAGGATATATAACGTTATAGACGTATATAATGTCCCCACCGAGATGTACGGGCCGACACGACCGGGATTTTGTAAAACATTACCAGCGAAGGTCTAGATGGGTTAGGTTAGGTTATATTACGATATAGACGTATATAATGTGCCCACCGAGAAGTAGGGGCCGACCCGCTAGGAATGTTGGAAAATACTACATCCGAGATGTTAGGTTCCCTTAGGTTAGGATATATAACGTTATAGACGCATATAACGTCCCCACCGAGAAGTAGGGGCCGACACGACCGGGATTTTGTAAAACATTACCAGCGAGGGTCTAGATGGGTTAGGTTGGGTTATATTACGATATAGACGTATATAATGTGCCCACCAAGAAGTCTGGGCCGACCCGCCAGGAATGTTGGAAAATACTACATCCGAGATGTTAAGTTGCCTTAGGTTAGGATATATAACGTTATAGACGTATATCATGTCCGCACCGAGACGTACAGGACGACACGACCGGGATTCTGTAAAACATTATCACGGAGGGGCAAAATGGGTTAGGTTAGGTTATATTACGATATAGACGTATATAATGTGCCCACCGAGAAGTAGGGGCCGACCCGCTAGGAATGTTGGAAAATACTACATCCGAGATGTTAGGTTCCCTTAGGTTAGGATATATAACGTTATAGACGTATATAATGTCCCCACCGAGACGTACGTGCCGACACGACCGGGATTTTGTAAAACATTACCAGCGAGGGTCTAGATGGGTTAGGTTAGGTTATATTACGATATAGACGTATATAATGTGCCCACCGAGAAGTTGGGGCCGAGGCGCCAGGAATGTTGGAGAATACTACATCCGAGAGGTTAGGTTCCCTTAGGTTAGTGTATAACGTTATAGACGCATATAATGTCCCCACCGAGTAGTACGTGCCGACACGACCGGGATTTTGTAAAACATTACCAGCGAGGGTCTAGATGGGTTAGGTTAGGTTATATTACGATATAGACGTATATAATGTGCCCACCGAGAAGGAGTGGCCGACCCGCTAGGAATGTTGGAAAATAGTACATCCGAAATGTTAAGTTCCCTTAGGTTAGGATATATAACGTTATAGACGTATATAATGTCCCCACCGAGAAGTACGGGCCGACACGACCGGGATTTTGTAAAACATTACCAGCGAGGGTCCAGATGGGTTAGGTTAGGTTATATTACGATATAGATGTATATAATGTGCCCACCGAGAAGTTGGGGCCGACCCGCCAGGAATGTTGTGAAATACTACATCCGCGATGCTAGGTTCCCTTAGGTTAGGATATATAACGTTATAGACGAATATAATGTCCCCACCGAGAAGTACGGGCCGACACGACCGGGATTTTGTAAAACATTACCAGCGAAGGTCTAGATGGGTTAGGTTAGGTTATATTACGATATAGACGTATATAATGTGCCCACCGAGAAGTAGGTGCCGACCCGCTAGGAATGTTGGAAAATACTACATCCGAGATGTTAGGTTCCCTTAGGTTAGGATATATAACGTTATGGACGTATATAATATCCCCACCGAGAAGTACGGGCCGACACGACCGTGATTTTGTAAAACATTATCAGCGAGGGTCTAGGTGGTTTAGGTTAGGTTATATTATAATACAGGCGTATATAATGTGCCCACCGAGAAGTTGGGGCCGACCCGCCAGGAATGTTGGAAAATACTACATCCGAGATATTAGGTTCCCTTAGGTTAGGACATATAACGTTATAGACGTATATAATGTCCCCACCGAGAAGCACGGGCCGACACGACCGGGATTTTGTAAAACATTACCAGCGAGGGTCTAGATGGGTTAGGTTAGGTTATATGACGATATAAACGTATATAATGTGCCCGCCGAGAAGTTTGGGCCGACCCGCCAGGAATGCTGGAAAATACTACATCCGAGATGCTAGCTTCCCTTAGGTTAGGATATATAACGTTATAGACGTATATAATATCCCCACCGAGATGTACGGGCCGACACGACCGGGATTTTGTAAAACATTACCAGCGAGGGGCTAGATGGGTTAGGTTAGGTTACATTACGTTATAGACGTATATAATGTTCCTACCGAGAAGTGGGGCGGACCCGCCAGGAATGTTGTGAAATACTACATTCGAGATGTTAGGTTGCCTTTGGTTAGGGTATATTACGTTACAGATGCATACAATGTCCCAACCGAGATCTACGGTACGACACGGCCGGGATTCTGTAAAACATTACCAGCGAGGGTCTAGATGGGTTAGGTTAGGTTATATGACGATATAAACGTATATAATGTGCCCACCGAGAAGTTGGGGCCGACCCGCCAGGAATGTTGGAAAATACTACATCCGAGATGTTAGGTTCCCTTACGTTAGGACATATAACGTTATAGACGTATATAATGTCCCCACCGAGAAGTACGGGCCGACACGACCGGGATTTTGTAAAACGTTACCAGCGAGGGTCTAGATGGGTTAGGTTAGGCAATATTACGATATAGACGTATATAATGTGCCCGCCGAGAAGTTTGGGCCGACCCGCCAGGAATGCTGGAAAATACTACATCCGAGATGCTAGCTTCCCTTAGGTTAGGATATATAACGTTATAGACGTATATAATGTCCCCACCGAGAAGTACGGGCCGACACGACCGGGATTTTGTAAAACATTACCAGCGAGGGTCCAGATGGGTTAGGTTAGGTTATATTACGATATAGATGTATATAATGTGCCCACCGAGAAGTTGGGGCCGACCCGCCATGAATGTTGTGAAATACTACATCCGCGATGCTAGGTTCCCTTAGGTTAGGATATATAACGTTATAGACGTATATAATGTCCCCACCGAGAAGTACGGGCCGACACGACCGTGATTTTGTAAAACATTACCAGCGAAGGTCTAGATGGGTTAGGTAAGGTTATATTACGATATAGACGTATATAATTTTCCCACCGAGAAGTAGGGGCCGACCCGCTAGGAATGTTGGAAAATACTACATCCGAGATGTTAGGTTCCCTTATGTTAGGATATATAACGTTATAGACGCATATAACGTCCCCACCGAGAAGTACGGGCCGCCACGACCGGGATTTTGTAAAACATTACCAGCGAG
This sequence comes from Xylocopa violacea, assembly GCA_963969225.1. NCBI lineage: Eukaryota > Metazoa > Arthropoda > Insecta > Hymenoptera > Apidae > Xylocopa > Xylocopa violacea. Next base: position 303,488 of record CAXAJV010000758.1, read on the forward strand.
GTTCTAGATGGGTTAGGTTAGGTTATATTACGATATAGATGTATATAATGTGCCCACCGAGAAGTTGGGGCCGACACGCCAAGAATGTTGGAAAATACTACATCCGAGAGGTTAGGTTCCCTTAGGTTAGAATATATAACGTTATAGACGTATATAATGTCCCCACCGAGAAGTACGGGCCGACACGACCGGGATTTTGTAAAACATTACCAGCGAGGGTATAGTTGGGTTAGGTTAGGTTATATTACGATATAGACGTATATAATGTGCCCACCGAGAAGTTGGGGCCGACCCGCCAGGAATGTTGGAAAATACTACATCCGAGATGTTAGGTTCCCTTAGGTTAGGATATATAACGTTATAGACGTATATAATGTCCCCACCGAGAAGTACGGGCCGACACGACCGGGATTTTGTAAAACATTACCAGCGAAGGTCTAGATGGGTTAGGTTAGGTTATATTACGATATAGGCGTATATAATGTGCCCACCGAGAAGTTGGGGCCGACCCGCCAGGAATGTTGGAAAATACTACATCCGAGATGTTAAGTTGCCTTAGGTTTGGATATATAACGTTATAGACGTATATAATGTCCGCACCGAGACATACGGGACGACACGACCGCGATTCTGTAAAACATTACCAGCGAGGGGCTAGAGGGGTTAGGTTAGGTTATATTACGTTATAGACGTATATAATGTCCCCACCGAGAAGTACCGGCCGACACGACCGTGATTTTGTAAAACATTACCAGCGATGGTCTAGATGGGTTATGTTAGGTTATATTACGATATAGGCGTATATAATGTGCCCACCGAGAAGTTGGGGCCGACCCGCCAGGAATGTTGGAAAATACTACATCCGAGATGTTAAGTTGCCTTAGGTTAGGATATATAACGTTATAGACGTATATAATGTCCGCACCGAGACATACGGGACGACGCGACCGCGATTCTGTAAAACATTACCAGCGAGGGGCTAGTGGGGTTAGGTTAGGTTATATTACGTTATAGACGTATATAATGTTCCCACTGAGAAGTGGGGCGGACCCGCCAGGAATGTTGTGAAATACTACATTCGAGATGTTAGGTTGCCTTTGGTTAGGGTATATTACGTTACAGATGCATACAATGTCCCAACCGAGACGTACGGTACGACACGGCCGGGATTCTGTAAAACATTATCACGGAGGGGCAAAACGGGTTAGGTTAGGTTATATTACGATATAGACGTATATAATGTCCCCACCGAGAAGTAGGGGCCGTCACGCCTGGAATGTTGGAAAATACTACATCCGAGATGTTAGGTTCCCTTAGGTTAGGATATATAACGTTATAGACGTATATAATGTCTCCACCGAGAAGTACGGGCCGACACGACCGGGATTTTGTAAAACATTACCAGCGAGGGTCTAGATGGGTTAGGTTAGGTTACATTACGATATAGACGTATATAATGAGCCCACCGAGAAGTTTGGGCCGACCCGCCAGGAATGTTGGAAAATACTACATCCGAGATGTTAGCTTCCCTTAGGTTAGGATATATAACGTTATAGACGTATATAATATCCCCACCGAGAAGTACGGGCCGACACGACCGTGATTTTGTAAAACATTATCAGCGAGGGTCTAGGTGGTTTAGGTTAGGTTATATTATAATATAGGCGTATATAATGTGCCCACCGAGAAGTTGGGGCCGACCCGCCAGGAATGTTGGAAAATACTACATCCGAGATATTAGGTTCCCTTAGGTTAGGACATATAACGTTATAGACGTATATAATGTCCCCACCGAGAAGCACGGGCCGACACGACCGGGATTTTGTAAAACATTACCAGCGAGGGTCTAGATGGGTTAGGTTAGGTTATATGACGATATAAACGTATATAATGTGCCCGCCGAGAAGTTTGGGCCGACCCGCCAGGAATGCTGGAAAATACTACATCCGAGATGCTAGCTTCCCTTAGGTTAGGATATATAACGTTATAGACGTATATAATATCCCCACCGAGATGTACGGGCCGACACGACCGGGATTTTGTAAAACATTACCAGCGAGGGGCTAGATGGGTTAGGTTAGGTTATATTACGTTATAGACGTATATAATGTTCCTACCGAGAAGTGGGGCGGACCCGCCAGGAATGTTGTGAGATACTACATTCGAGATGTTAGGTTGCCTTTGGTTAGGGTATATTACGTTACAGATGCATACAATGTCCCAACCGAGATCTACGGTACGACACGGCCGGGATTCTGTAAAACATTACCAGCGAGGGTCTAGATGGGTTAGGTTAGGTTATATGACGATATAAACGTATATAATGTGCCCACCGAGAAGTTGGGGCCGACCCGCCAGGAATGTTGGAAAATACTACATCCGAGATGTTAGGTTCCCTTACGTTAGGACATATAACGTTATAGACGTATATAATGTCCCCACCGAGAAGTACGGGCCGACACGACCGGGATTTTGTAAAATGTTACCAGCGAGGGTCTAGATGGGTTAGGTTAGGCAATATTACGATATAGACGTATATAATGTGCCCGCCGAGAAGTTTGGGCCGACCCGCCAGGAATGCTGGAAAATACTACATCCGAGATGCTAGCTTCCCTTAGGTTAGGATATATAACGTTATAGACGTATATAATGTCCCCACCGAGAAGTACGGGCCGACACGACCGGGATTTTGTAAAACATTACCAGCGAGGGTCCAGATGGGTTAGGTTAGGTTATATTACGATATAGATGTATATAATGTGCCCACCGAGAAGTTGGGGCCGACCCGCCATGAATGTTGTGAAATACTACATCCGCGATGCTAGGTTCCCTTAGGTTAGGATATATAACGTTATAGACGTATATAATGTCCCCACCGAGAAGTACGGGCCGACACGACCGTGATTTTGTAAAACATTACCAGCGAAGGTCTAGATGGGTTAGGTAAGGTTATATTACGATATAGACGTATATAATTTTCCCACCGAGAAGTAGGGGCCGACCCGCTAGGAATGTTGGAAAATACTACATCCGAGATGTTAGGTTCCCTTAGGTTAGGATATATAACGTTATAGACGCATATAACGTCCCCACCGAGAAGTACGGGCCGCCACGACCGGGATTTTGTAAAACATTACCAGCGAGGTTCTAGATGGGTTAGGTTAGGTTATATTACGATATAGATGTATATAATGTGCCCACCGAGAAGTTGGGGCCGACCCGCCAAGAATGTTGGAAAATACTACATCCGAGAGGTTAGGTTCCCTTAGGTTAGAATATATAACGTTATAGACGTATATAATGTCCCCACCGAGAAGTACGGGCCGACACGACCGGGATTTTGTAAAACATTACCAGCGAGGGTATAGTTGGGTTAGGTTAGGTTATATTACGATATAGACGTATATAATGTGCCCACCGAGAAGTTGGGGCCGACCCGCCAGGAATGTTGGAAAATACTACATCCGAGATATTAGGTTCCCTTAGGTTAGGACATATAACGTTATAGACGTATATAATGTCCCCACCGAGAAGCACGGGCCGACACGACCGGGATTTTGTAAAACATTACCAGCGAGCGTCTAGATGGTCTAGGTTAGGTTATATTACGATATAGACGTATATAATGTGCCCACCGAGAAGTAGGGGCCGACCCGGCAGGAATGTTGGACAATACTACATCCGAGATGTTAGGTTCCCTTATGTTAGGACATATAACGTTATAGACGTATATAACGTCCCCACCGCGAAGTAAGGGCCGACACGACCGGGACTTTGTAAAACATTACCAGCGAGGGTCTAGATGGGTTAGGTTAGGTTATATTACGATATAGACGTATATAATGTGCCCACCGAGAAGTTGGGGCCGACCCGCCAGGAATGTTGGAAAATACTACATCCGAGATGTTAGGTTCCCTTAGGTTAGGATATATAACGTTATAGACGTATATAATGTCCCCACCGAGAAGTACGGGCCGACACGACCGGGATTTTGTAAAACATTACCAGCGAAGGTCTAGATGGGTTAGGTTAGGTTATATTACGATATAGACGTATATAATGTGCCCACCGAGAAGTAGGGGCCGACCCGCTAGGAATGTTGGAAAATACTACATCCGAGATGTTAGGTTCCCTTAGGTTAGGATATATAACGTTATAGACGCATATAACGTCCCCACCGAGAAGTAGGGGCCGACACGACCGGGATTTTGTAAAACATTACCAGCGAGGGTCTAGATGGGTTAGGTTGGGTTATATTACGATATAGACGTATATAATGTGCCCACCAAGAAGTCTGGGCCGACCCGCCAGGAATGTTGGATAATACTACATCCGAGATGTTAAGTTGCCTTAGGTTAGGATATATAACGTTATAGACGTATATCATGTCCGCACCGAGACGTACAGGACGACACGACCGGGATTCTGTAAAACATTATCACGGAGGGGCAAAATGGGTTAGGTTAGGTTATATTACGATATAGACGTATATAATGTGCCCACCGAGAAGTAGGGGCCGACCCGCTAGGAATGTTGGAAAATACTACATCCGAGATGTTAGGTTCCCTTAGGTTAGGATATATAACGTTATAGACGTATATAATGTCCTCACCGAGACGTACGTGCCGACACGACCGGGATTTTGTAAAACATTACCAGCGAGGGTCTAGATGGGTTAGGTTAGGTTATATTACGATATAGACGTATATAATGTGCCCACCGAGAAGTTGGGGCCGAGGCGCCAGGAATGTTGGAGAATACTACATCCGAGAGGTTAGGTTCCCTTAGGTTAGTGTATAACGTTATAGACGCATATAATGTCCCCACCGAGTAGTACGTGCCGACACGACCGGGATTTTGTAAAACATTACCAGCGAAGGTCTAGATGGGTTAGGTTAGGTTATATTACGATATAGACGTATATAATGTGCCCACCGAGAAGTAGGGGCCGACCCGCTAGGAATGTTGGAAAATACTACATCCGAGATGTTAGGTTCCCTTAGGTTAGGACATATAACGTTATAGACGTATATAATGTCCCCACCGAGAAGTACGGGCCGACACGACCGGGATTTTGTAAAACATTACCAGCGAAGGTCTAGATGGGTTAGGTTAGGTTATATTACGATATAGACGTATATAATGTGCCCACCGAGAAGTAGGTGCCGACCCGCTAGGAATGTTGGAAAATACTACATCCGAGATGTTAGGTTCCCTTAGGTTAGGATATATAACGTTATAGACGCATATAACGTCCCCACCGAGAAGTAGGGGCCGACACGACCGGGATTTTGTAAAACATTACCAGCGAGGGTCTAGATGGGTGAGGTTGGGTTATATTACGATATAGATGTATATAATGTGCCCACCGAGAAGTTTGGGCGGACCCGCCAGGAATGTTGGAAAATACTACATCCGAGATGTTAGCTTCCCTTAGGTTAGGATATATAACGTTATAGACGTATATAATGTCCCCACCGAGAAGTACGGGCCGACACGACCGGGATGTTGTAAAACATTACCAGCGAGAGTCTAGATGGGTTAGGTTAGGTTATATTACGATATAGACGTATATAATGTGCCCACCGAGAAGTAGGGGCCGACCCGCCAGGAATGTTGGAAAATACTACATCCGCGATGTTAGGTTCCCTTAGATTAGGACATATAACGTTATAGACGTATATAATGTCCCCACCGAGAAGTACGGGCCGACACGACCCGGATTTTGTAAAACGTTACCAGCGAGGGTCTAGATGGGTTATGTTGGGTTATATTACGATATAGACGTATATAATGTGCCCACCGAGAAGGAGTGGCCGACCCGCTAGGAATGTTGGAAAATAGTACATCCGAGATGTTAAGTTCCCTTAGGTTAGGATATATAACGTTATAGACGTATATAATGTCCCCACC
>CAXAJV010000758.1:309600-392600 GCA_963969225.1 Xylocopa violacea
AAGATCCCGGTCGTGTCGACCCGTACTTCTCGGTGGGCACATTATATACGTCTATAACGTTATATATCCTAACCTGAGGGAACCTAACATGTCGGATGTAGTATTTTCCAACATTCCTGGCGGGTCGGCCCCTACTTCTCGATGGGCACATTATATTTGTCTATATCGCAATATAACCTAACCAAACCCATCTAGACCCTCGCTGGTAATGTTTTACAAAATCCCGGTCGTGTCGGCCCGTACTTCTCGGTGTGGACATTATATACGTCTATAACGTTATATATCCTAACCTAAGGGAACCTAACATCTCGCATGTATTATTTTCCAACGTTCCTGGCGGGCCAGCCCCTACTTCTCGGTGGGCACATTATATACGTCCATATCGTAATATAACCTAACCTAACCCATCTAGACCCTCGCTGGTAATGTTTTACAAAATCCCGGTTGTGTCGGCCCGTACTTCTCGGTGTGGACATTATATACGTCTATAAACTTATATATACTAACCTAAGGGAACCTAACACCTCGGATGTAGTATTTTCCAACATTCCAGGCGGGCCAGCCCCTACTTCTCGGAGGGCACATTATATACGTCCATATCGTAATATAACCTAACCTAACCCATCTAGACCCTCGCTGGTAATGTTTTACAAAATTCCGGTCGTGTCGGCCCGTACTTTGCCGTGGGGACATTTTATACGTCTATAACGTTATATATCCTAACCTAAGGGAACCTAACACCTCGGATGTAGTATTTTCCAACATTTCTGGCGGGTCGGCCCCTACTTCTCGGTGGGAACTTTATATACGTCTATAACGGAATATAACCTAACCTAACACATCTAGACCGTCGCTGGTAATGTTTTACAAAATCCCGGTCTTATCGGCCCGTACTTCTCGGTGTGGACATTATATACGTCTATATCGTTATATATCCTAACCTAAGGGAACCTAACATCTCGGATGTAGTATTTTCCAACATTCCTGACGGGCCGGCCCCTACTTCTCGGTGGGCACATTATATACGTCCATATCGTAATATAATCTAACCTAACACATCTAGACCCTCGCTGGTAATGTTTTACAAAATCCCGGTCTTATCGGCCCGTACTTCTCGGTGTGGACATTATATACGTCTATATCGTTATATATCCTAACCTAAGGGAACCTAACATCTCGCATGTATTATTTTCCAACGTTCCTGGCGGGCCAGCCCCTACTTCTCGGTGGCCACATTATATACGTCCATATCGTAATATAACCTAACCTAACCCATCTAGACCCTCGCTGGTAATGTTTTACAAAATCCCGGTCGTGTCTGCCCGTACTTCTCGGTGGGGACATTATATACGTCTATAACGTTATATATCCTAACCTAAGGGAACCTAACATGTCGGATGTAGTATTTTCCAACATTCCTGACGGGCCGGCCCCTACTTCTCGGTGGGCACATTATATACGTCCATATCGTAATATAATCTAACCTAACACATCTAGACCCTCGCTGGTAATGTTTTACAAAATCCCGGTCTTATCGGCCCGTACTTCTCGGTGTGGACATTATATACGTCTATATCGTTATATATCCTAACCTAAGGGAACCTAACATCTCGCATGTATTATTTTCCAACGTTCCTGGCGGGCCAGCCCCTACATCTCGGTGGGCACATTATATACGTCCATATCGTAATATAATCTAACCTAACCCATCTAGACCCTCGCTGGTAATGTTTTACAAAATCCCGGTCGTGTCTGCCCGTACTTCTCGGTGGGGACATTATATACGTCTATAACGTTATATATCCTAACCTAAGGGAACCTAACATGTCGGATGTAGTATTTTCCAACATTCCTGGCGGGTCGGCCCCTACTTCTCGATGGGCACATTATATACGTCTATATCGTAATATAACCTAACCTAATCCATGTAGACCCTCGCTGGTAATGTTTTACAAAATCCCGGTCTTGTCTGCCCGTACTTCTCGGTGGGGACATTATATACGTCTATAACGTTATATATCCTAACCTAAGGGAACCTAACATGTCGGATGTAGTATTTTCCAACATTCCTGGCGGGTCGGCCCCTACTTCTCGATGGGCACATTATATATGTCTATATCGCAATATAACCTAACCTAACCCATCTAGACCCTCGCTGGTAATGTTTTACAAAATCCCGGTCGTGTCGGCCCGTACTTCTCGCTGTGGACATTATATACGTCTATAACGTTATATATCCTAACCTAAGGAAACCTAACATCTCGCATGTATTATTTTCCAACGTTCCTGGCGGGCCAGGCCCTGCTTCTCGGTGGGCACATTATATACTTCCATATCGTAATATAACCTAACCTAACCTATCTAGACCCTCGCTGGTAATGTTTAACAAAATTCCGGTCGTGTCGGCATGTACATTGCCGTGGGGACATTATATACGTCTATAACGTTATATATCCTAACCTAAGGGAACCTAACATCTCGGATGTAGTATTTTCCAACATTCTTGGCGGGCCAGCCCCTACTTCTCGGTGGGCTCATTATATACGTCCATATCGTAATATAACCTAACCTAACCCACCTAGACCCTCGCTGGTAATGTTTCACAGAATCCCGTTCATGTCTTCCCGTACGTCTCGGTGCGTACATTATATACGTCTATAAACTTATATATACTAACCTAAGGGAACCTAACTTCTCGGATGTAGTATTTTCCAACAGTCCTGGCGGGTCGGCCCCTACTTCTCGGTGGGTACATTATATACGTCTATAAAGTAATATAACCTAACCTAACCCATCTAGACCCTCGCTGGTATTGTTTTACAAAATCCCCGTCGTGTCGGCCCGTACTTCTCGGTGGGGACATTATATACGTCTATAACGTTATATATCCTAACCTAAGGGAACCTAACTTCTCGGATGTAGTATTTTCCAACATTCCTGGCGGGTCGGCCCCTACTTCTCGGTGGGCACATTATATACGTCTATATCGTAATATAACCCAACCTAACCCATCTAGACCGTCGCTGGTAATGTTTTACAAAATCCCGGTCGTGTCGACCCGTACTTCTCGGTGGGCACATTATATACGTCTATAACGTTATATATCCTAACCTAAGGGAACCTAACATGTCGGATGTAGTATTTTCCAACATTCCTGGCGAGTCGGCCCCTACTTCTCGATGGGCACATTATATTTGTCTAGATCGCAATATAACCTAACCTAACCCATCTAGACCCTCGCTGGTAATGTTTTACAAAATCCCGGTCGTGTCGGCCCGTACTTCTCGGTGTGGACATTATATACGTCTATAACGTTATATATCCTAACCTAAGGGAACCTAACATCTCGCATGTATTATTTTCCAACGTTCCTGGCGGGCCAGCCCCTACTTCTCGGTGGGCACATTATATACGTCCATATCGTAATATAACCTAACCTAACCCATCTAGACCCTCGCTGGTAATGTTTTACAAAATTCCGGTCGTGTCGGCCCGTACTTTGCCGTGGGGACATTTTATACGTCTATAACGTTATATATCCTAACCTAAGGGAACCTAACACCTCGGATGTAGTATTTTCCAACATTTCTGGCGGGTCGGCCCCTACTTCTCGGTGGGAACTTTATATACGTCTATAACGTAATATAACCTAACCTAACCCACCTAGACCCTCGCTGGTAATGTTTCACTGAATCCCGTTCATGTCTTCCCGTACGTCTCGGTGCGTACATTATATACGTCTATAAATTTATTTATCCTAACCTAAGGGAACCTAACATCCCGGATGTAGTATTTTCCAACATTCCTGGCGTGTCGGCCCCTACTTCTCGGTGGGCACATTATATACGTCTATATCGTAATATAACCTAACCTAACACATCTAGACCGTCGCTGGTAATGTTTTACAAAATCCCGGTCTTATCGGCCCGTACTTCTCGGTGTGGACATTATATACGTCTGTATCGTTATATATCCTAACCTAAGGGAACCTAACATCTCGGATGTAGTATTTTCCAACATTCCTGACGGGCCGGCCCCTACTTCTCGGTGGGCACATTATATACGTCCATATCGTAATATAATCTAACCTAACCCATCTAGACCCTCGCTGGTAATGTTTTACAAAATTCCGGTCGTGTCGGCCCGTACTTCTCGGTGGGCACATTATATACGTCTATAACGTTATATATCCTAACCTAAGGGAACCTAACATGCCGGATGTAGTATTTTCCAACATTCCTGGCGGGTCGGCCCCTACTTCTCGATGGGCACATTATATTTGTCTATATCGCAATATAACCTAACCTAACCCATCTAGACCCTCGCTGGTAATGTTTTACAAAATCCCGGTCGTGTCGGCCCGTACTTCTCGGTGTGGACATTATATACGTCTATAACGTTATATATCCTAACCTAAGGGAACCTAACATCTCGCATGTATTATTTTCCAACGTTCCTGGCGGGCCAGCCCCTACTTCTCGGTGGGCACATTATATACGTCCATATCGTAATATAACCTAACCTAACCCATCTAGACCCTCGCTGGTAATGTTTTACAAAATCCCGGTCGTGTCGGCCCGTACTTCTCGGTGTGGACATTATATACGTCTATAAACTTATATATACTAACCTAAGGGAACCTAACACCTCGGATGTAGTATTTTCCAACATTCCAGGCGGGTCGGCCCCTACTACTCGGTGGGTACATTATATACGTCTATAAAGTAATATAACCTAACCTAACCCATCTAGACCCTCGCTGGTATTGTTTTACAAAATCCCGGTCGTGTCGGCCCGTACTTCTCGGTGGGGACATTATATACGTCTATAACGTTATATATCCTAACCTAAGGGAACCTAACTTCTCGGATGTAGTATTTTCCAACATTTCTGGCGGGTCGGCCCCTACTTCTCGGTGGGAACTTTATATACGTCTATAACGTAATATAACCTAACCTAACCCACCTAGACCCTCGCTGGTAATGTTTCACTGAATCCCGTTCATGTCTTCCCGTACGTCTCGGTGCGTACATTATATACGTCTATAAATTTATTTATCCTAACCTAAGGGAACCTAACATCCCGGATGTAGTATTTTCCAACATTCCTGGCGGGTCGGCCCCTACTTCTCGGTGGGCACATTATATACGTCTATATCGTAATATAACCTAACCTAACACATCTAGACCGTCGCTGGTAATGTTTTACAAAATCCCGGTCTTATCGGCCCGTACTTCTCGGTGTGGACATTATATACGTCTATATCGTTATATATCCTAACCTAAGGGAACCTAACATCTCGGATGTAGTATTTTCCAACATTCCTGACGGGCCGGCCCCTACTTCTCGGTGGGCACATTATATACGTCCATATCGTAATATAATCTAACCTAACACATCTAGACCCTCGCTGGTAATGTTTTACAAAATCCCGGTCTTATCGGCCCGTACTTCTCGGTGTGGACATTATATACGTCTATATCGTTATATATCCTAACCTAAGGGAACCTAACATCTCGCATGTATTATTTTCCAACGTTCCTGGCGGGCCAGCCCCTACTTCTCGGTGGCCACATTATATACGTCCATATCGTAATATAACCTAACCTAACCCATCTAGACCCTCGCTGGTAATGTTTTACAAAATCCCGGTCGTGTCTGCCCGTACTTCTCGGTGGGGACATTATATACGTCTATAACGTTATATATCCTAACCTAAGGGAACCTAACATGTCGGATGTAGTATTTTCCAACATTCCTGGCGGGTCGGCCCCTACTTCTCGATGGGCACATTATATACGTCTATATCGTAATATAACCTAACCTAATCCATGTAGACCCTCGCTGGTAATGTTTTACAAAATCCCGGTCGTGTCTGACCGTACTTCTCGGTGGGGACATTATATACGTCTATAACGTTATATATCCTAACCTAAGGGAACCTAACATGTCGGATGTAGTATTTTCCAACATTCCTGGCGGGTCGGCCCCTACTTCTCGATGGGCACATTATATATGTCTATATCGCAATATAACCTAACCTAACCCATCTAGACCCTCGCTGGTAATGTTTTACAAAATCCCGGTCGTGTCGGCCCGTACTTCTCGCTGTGGACATTATATACGTCTATAACGTTATATATCCTAACCTAAGGAAACCTAACATCTCGCATGTATTATTCTCCAACGTTCCTGGCGGGCCAGGCCCTGCTTCTCGGTGGGCACATTATATACTTCCATATCGTAATATAACCTAACCTAACCTATCTAGACCCTCGCTGGTAATGTTTAACAAAATTCCGGTCGTGTCGGCATGTACATTGCCGTGGGGACATTATATACGTCTATAACGTTATATATCCTAACCTAAGGGAACCTAACATCTCGGATGTAGTATTTTCCAACATTCTTGGCGGGCCAGCCCCTACTTCTCGGTGGGCTCATTATATACGTCCATATCGTAATATAACCTAACCTAACCCACCTAGACCCTCGCTGGTAATGTTTCACAGAATCCCGTTCATGTCTTCCCGTACGTCTCGGTGCGTACATTATATACGTCTATAAACTTATATATACTAACCTAAGGGAACCTAACTTCTCGGATGTAGTATTTTCCAACAGTCCTGGCGGGTCGGCCCCTACTTCTCGGTGGGTACATTATATACGTCTATAAAGTAATATAACCTAACCTAACCCATCTAGACCCTCGCTGGTATTGTTTTACAAAATCCCCGTCGTGTCGGCCCGTACTTCTCGGTGGGGACATTATATACGTCTATAACGTTATATATCCTAACCTAAGGGAACCTAACTTCTCGGATGTAGTATTTTCCAACATTCCTGGCGGGTCGGCCCCTACTTCTCGGTGGGCACATTATATACGTCTATATCGTAATATAACCCAACCTAACCCATCTAGACCGTCGCTGGTAATGTTTTACATAATCCCGGTCGTGTCGACCCGTACTTCTCGGTGGGCACATTATATACGTCTATAACGTTATATATCCTAACCTAAGGGAACCTAAGATGTCGGATGTAGTATTTTCCAACATTCCTGGCGAGTCGGCCCCTACTTCTCGATGGGCACATTATATTTGTCTAGATCGCAATATAACCTAACCTAACCCATCTAGACCCTCGCTGGTAATGTTTTACAAAATCCCGGTCGTGTCGGCCCGTACTTCTCGGTGTGGACATTATATACGTCTATAACGTTATATATCCTAACCTAAGGGAACCTAACATCTCGCATGTATTATTTTCCAACGTTCCTGGCGGGCCAGCCCCTACTTCTCGGTGGGCACATTATATACGTCTATATCGTAATATAACCTAACCTAACACATCTAGACCGTCGCTGGTAATGTTTTACAAAATCCCGGTCTTATCGGCCCGTACTTCTCGGTGTGGACATTATATACGTCTGTATCGTTATATATCCTAACCTAAGGGAACCTAACATCTCGGATGTAGTATTTTCCAACATTCCTGACGGGCCGGCCCCTACTTCTCGGTGGGCACATTATATACGTCCATATCGTAATATAATCTAACCTAACCCATCTAGACCCTCGCTGGTAATGTTTTACAAAATTCCGGTCGTGTCGGCCCGTACTTCTCGGTGGGCACATTATATACGTCTATAACGTTATATATCCTAACCTAAGGGAACCTAACATGTCGGATGTAGTATTTTCCAACATTCCTGGCGGGTCGGCCCCTACTTCTCGATGGGCACATTATATTTGTCTATATCGCAATATAACCTAACCTAACCCATCTAGACCCTCGCTGGTAATGTTTTACAAAATCCCGGTCGTGTCGGCCCGTACTTCTCGGTGTGGACATTATATACGTCTATAACGTTATATATCCTAACCTAAGGGAACCTAACATCTCGCATGTATTATTTTCCAACGTTCCTGGCGGGCCAGCCCCTACTTCTCGGTGGGCACATTATATACGTCCATATCGTAATATAACCTAACCTAACCCATCTAGACCCTCGCTGGTAATGTTTTACAAAATTCCGGTCGTGTCGGCCCGTACTTTGCCGTGGGGACATTTTATACGTCTATAACGTTATATATCCTAACCTAAGGGAACCTAACACCTCGGATGTAGTATTTTCCAACATTTCTGGCGGGTCGGCCCCTACTTCTCGGTGGGAACTTTATATACGTCTATAACGTAATATAACCTAACCTAACCCACCTAGACCCTCGCTGGTAATATTTCACTGAATCCCGTTCATGTCTTCCCGTACGTCTCGGTGCGTACATTATATACGTCCAAATCGTAATATAACCTAACCTAACCCACCTAGACCCTCGCTGGTAATGTTTCACAGAATCCCGTTCATGTCTTCCCGTACGTCTCGGTGCGTACATTATATACGTCTATAAACTTATATATACTAACCTAAGGGAACCTAACTTCTCGGATGTAGTATTTTCCAACATTCCAGGCGGGTCGGCCCCTACTACTCGGTGGGTACATTATATACGTCTGTAAAGTAATATAACCTAACCTAACCCATCTAGACCCTCGCTGGTATTGTTTTACAAAATCCCGGTCGTGTCGGCCCGTACTTCTCGGTGGGGACATTATATACGTCTATAACGTTATATATCCTAACCTAAGGGAACCTAACTTCTCGGATGTAGTATTTTCCAACATTCCTGGCGGGTCGGCCCCTACTTCTCGGTGGGCACATTATATACGTCTATATCGTAATATAACCCAACCTAACCCATCTAGACCGTCGCTGGTAATGTTTTACAAGATCCCGGTCGTGTCGACCCGTACTTCTCGGTGGGCACATTATATACGTCTATAACGTTATATATCCTAACCTAAGGGAACCTAACGTGTCGGATGTAGTATTTTCCAACATTCCTGGCGGGTCGGCCCCTACTTCTCGATGGGCACATTATATTTGTCTATATCGCAATATAACCTAACCAAACCCATCTAGACCCTCGCTGGTAATGTTTTACAAAATCCCGGTCGTGTCGGCCCGTACTTCTCGGTGTGGACATTATATACGTCTATAAACTTATATATACTAACCTAAGGGAACCTAACTTCTCGGATGTAGTATTTTCCAACATGCCAGGCGGGTCGGCCCCTACTACTCGGTGGGTACATTATATACGTCTATAAAGTAATATAACCTAACCTAACCCATCTAGACCCTCGCCGGTATTGTTTTACAAAATCCCGGTCGTGTCGGCCCGTACTTCTCGGTGGGGACATTATATACGTCTATAACGTTATATATCCTAACCTAAGGGAACCTAACTTCTCGGATGTAGTATTTTCCAACATTTCTGGCGGGTCGGCCCCTACTTCTCGGTGGGAACTTTATATACGTCTATAACGTAATATAACCTAACCTAACCCACCTAGACCCTCGCTGGTAATGTTTCACTGAATCCCGTTCATGTCTTCCCGTACGTCTCGGTGCGTACATTATATACGTCTATAAATTTATTTATCCTAACCTAAGGGAACCTAACATCCCGGATGTAGTATTTTCCAACATTCCTGGCGGGTCGGCCCCTACTTCTCGGTGGGCACATTATATACGTCTATATCGTAATATAACCTAACCTAACACATCTAGACCGTCGCTGGTAATGTTTTACAAAATCCCGGTCTTATCGGCCCGTACTTCTCGGTGTGGACATTATATACGTCTATATCGTTATATATCCTAACCTAAGGGAACCTAACATCTCGGATGTAGTATTTTCCAACATTCCTGGCGGGCCAGCCCCTACTTCTCGGTGGCCACATTATATACGTCCATATCGTAATATAACCTAACCTAACCCATCTAGACCCTCGCTGGTAATGTTTTACAAAATCCCGGTCGTGTCTGCCCGTACTTCTCGGTGGGGACATTATATACGTCTATAACGTTATATATCCTAACCTAAGGGAACCTAACATGTCGGATGTAGTATTTTCCAACATTCCTGGCGGGTCGGCCCCTACTTCTCGATGGGCACATTATATACGTCTATATCGTAATATAACCTAACCTAATCCATGTAGACCCTCGCTGGTAATGTTTTACAAAATCCCGGTCGTGTCTGACCGTACTTCTCGGTGGGGACATTATATACGTCTATAACGTTATATATCCTAACCTAAGGGAACCTAACATGTCGGATGTAGTATTTTCCAACATTCCTGGCGGGTCGGCCCCTACTTCTCGATGGGCACATTATATATGTCTATATCGCAATATAACCTAACCTAACCCATCTAGACCCTCGCTGGTAATGTTTTACAAAATCCCGGTCGTGTCGGCCCGTACTTCTCGCTGTGGACATTATATACGTCTATAACGTTATATATCCTAACCTAAGGAAACCTAACATCTCGCATGTATTATTCTCCAACGTTCCTGGCGGGCCAGGCCCTGCTTCTCGGTGGGCACATTATATACTTCCATATCGTAATATAACCTAACCTAACCTATCTAGACCCTTGCTGGTAATGTTTAACAAAATTCCGGTCGTGTCGGCATGTACATTGCCGTGGGGACATTATATACGTCTATAACGTTATATATCCTAACCTAAGGGAATCTAACATCTCGGATGTAGTATTTTCCAACATTCTTGGCGGGCCAGCCCCTACTTCTCGGTGGGCTCATTATATACGTCCATATCGTAATATAACCTAACCTAACCCACCTAGACCCTCGCTGGTAATGTTTCACAGAATCCCGTTCATGTCTTCCCGTACGTCTCGGTGCGTACATTATATACGTCTATAAACTTATATATACTAACCTAAGGGAACCTAACTTCTCGGATGTAGTATTTTCCAACAGTCCTGGCGGGTCGGCCCCTACTTCTCGGTGGGTACATTATATACGTCTATAAAGTAATATAACCTAACCTAACCCATCTAGACCCTCGCTGGTATTGTTTTACAAAATCCCCGTCGTGTCGGCCCGTACTTCTCGGTGGGGACATTATATACGTCTATAACGTTATATATCCTAACCTAAGGGAACCTAACTTCTCGGATGTAGTATTTTCCAACATTCCTGGCGGGTCGGCCCCTACTTCTCGGTGGGCACATTATATATGTCTATATCGTAATATAACCCAACCTAACCCATCTAGACCGTCGCTGGTAATGTTTTACAAAATCCCGGTCGTGTCGACCCGTACTTCTCGGTGGACACATTATATACGTCTATAACGTTATATATCCTAACCTAAGGGAACCTAACATGTCGGATGTAGTATTTCCCAACATTCCTGGCGAGTCGGCCCCTACTTCTCGATGGGCACATTATATTTGTCTAGATCGCAATATAACCTAACCTAACCCATCTAGACCCTCGCTGGTAATGTTTTACAAAATCCCGGTCGTGTCGGCCCGTACTTCTCGGTGTGGACATTATATACGTCTATAACGTTATATATCCTAACCTAAGGGAACCTAACATCTCGCATGTATTATTTTCCAACGTTCCTGGCGGGCCAGCCCCTACTTCTCGGTGGGCACATTATATACGTCCATATCGTAATATAACCTAACCTAACCCATCTAGACCCTCGCTGGTAATGTTTTACAAAATTCCGGTCGTGTCGGCCCGTACTTTGCCGTGGGGACATTTTATACGTCTATAACGTTATATATCCTAACCTAAGGGAACCTAACACCTCGGATGTAGTATTTTCCAACATTTCTGGCGGGTCGGCCCCTACTTCTCGGTGGGAACTTTATATACGTCTATAACGTAATATAACCTAACCTAACCCACCTAGACCCTCGCTGGTAATGTTTCACTGAATCCCGTTCATGTCTTCCCGTACGTCTCGGTGCGTACATTATATACGTCTATAAATTTATTTATCCTAACCTAAGGGAACCTAACATCCCGGATGTAGTATTTTCCAACATTCCTGGCGTGTCGGCCCCTACTTCTCGGTGGGCACATTATATACGTCTATATCGTAATATAACCTAACCTAACACATCTAGACCGTCGCTGGTAATGTTTTACAAAATCCCGGTCTTATCGGCCCGTACTTCTCGGTGTGGACATTATATACGTCTGTATCGTTATATATCCTAACCTAAGGGAACCTAACATCTCGGATGTAGTATTTTCCAACATTCCTGACGGGCCGGCCCCTACTTCTCGGTGGGCACATTATATACGTCCATATCGTAATATAATCTAACCTAACCCATCTAGACCCTCGCTGGTAATGTTTTACAAAATTCCGGTCGTGTCGGCCCGTACTTCTCGGTGGGCACATTATATACGTCTATAACGTTATATATCCTAACCTAAGGGAACCTAACATGTCGGATGTAGTATTTTCCAACATTCCTGGCGGGTCGGCCCCTACTTCTCGATGGGCACATTATATTTGTCTATATCGCAATATAACCTAACCTAACCCATCTAGACCCTCGCTGGTAATGTTTTACAAAATCCCGGTCGTGTCTGCCCGTACTTCTCGGTGGGGACATTATATACGTCTATAACGTTATATATCCTAACCTAAGGGAACCTAACATCTCGGATGTAGTATTTTCCAACATTCTTGGCGGGCCAGCCCCTACTTCTCGGTGGGCACATTATATACGTCCATATCGTAATATAACCTAACCTAACCCACCTAGACCCTCGCTGGTAATGTTTCACAGAATCCCGTTCATGTCTTCCCGTACGTCTCGGTGCGTACATTATATACGTCTATAAACTTATATATACTAACCTAAGGGAACCTAACTTCTCGGATGTAGTATTTTCCAACATTCCTGGCGGGTCGGCCCGTACTTCTCGGTGGGGACATTATATACGTCTATAACATTATATATCCTAACCTAAGGGAACCTAACATCTCGGATGTAGTATTTTCCAACATTCCTGGCGGGTCGGCCCCCACTTCTCGGTGGACACATTATATACGTCTATATCGTAATATAACCTAACCTAACCCATCTAGACCCTCGCTGGTGATGTTTTACAAAATCCCGGTCGTGTCTGCCCGTACTTCTCGGTGGGGACATTATATACGTCTATAACGTTATATATCCTAACCCAAGGGAACCCTACATCTCGGATGTAGTATTTTCCAACATTCCTGGCGGGTCGGCCCCTACTTCTCGGTGGGCACATTATCTACGTCCATATCGTAATATATCCTAACCTAACCCATCTAGACCCCCGCTGGTAATGTTTTACAAAATTCCTGTCGTGTCGGCCCGTACTTTGCCGTGGGGACATAATATACGTCTATAACGTTATATATCCTAACCTAAGGGAACCTAACATGTCGGATGTAGTATTTTCCAACATTCCTGGCGGGTCGGCCCCTACTTCTCGATGGGCACATTATATACGTCTATATCGCAATATAACCTAACCTAACCCATCTAGACCCTCGCTGGTAATGTTTTACAAAATCCCTGTCGTGTCTGCCCGTACTTCTCGTTGGGGACATTATATACGTCTATAACATTATATATCCTAACCTAAGGGAACCTAACTTCTCGGATGTAGTATTTTCCAACATTCCTGGCGGGTCGGCCCCTACTTCTCGGTGGGCACATTATATACGTCTATATCGTAATATAACCTAACCTAATCCATGTAGACCCTCGCTGGTAATGTTTTACAAAATCCCGGTCGTGTCTGCCCGTACTTCTCGGTGGGGACATTATATACGTCTATAACGTTATATATCCTAACCTAAGGGAACCTAACATGTCGGATGTAGTATTTTCCAACATTCCTGGCGGGTCGGCCCCTACTTCTCGATGGGCACATTATATACGTCTATATCGCAATATAACCTAACCTAACACATCTAGAACCTCGCTGGTAATGTTTTACAAAATCCCGGTCGTGTCGGCCCGTACTTCTCGGTGTGGACATTATATACGTCTATAACGTTATATATCCTAACCTAAGGGAACCTAACATCTCGCATGTATTATTTTCCAACGTTCCTGGCGGGCCAGGCCCTACTTCTCGGTGGGCACATTATATACGTCTATATCGTAATATAACCTAACCTAACCCATCTAGACCCTCGCTGGTAATGTTTTACAAAATCCCTGTCGTGTCTGCCCGTACTTCTCGGTGGGGACATTATATACGTCTATAACTTTATATATCCTAACCTAAGGGAACCTAACATGTCGGATGTAGTATTTTCCAAAATTCCTGGCGGGTCGGCCCCTACTTCTCGATGGGCACATTATATATGTCTATATCGCAATATAACCTAACCTAACCCATCTAGACCCTCGCTGGTAATGTTTTACAAAATCCCGGTCGTGTCGGCCCGTACTTCTCGGTGTGGACATTATATACGTCTATAACGTTATATATCCTAACCTAAGGGAACCTAACATCTCGCATGTATTATTTTCCAACGTTCCTGGCGGGCCAGGCCCTACTTCTCGGTGGGCACATTATATACTTCCATATCGTAATATAACCTAACCTAACCTATCTAGACCCTCGCTGGTAATGTTTAACAAAATTCCGGTCGTGTCGGCATGTACATTGCCGTGGGGACATTATATACGTCTATAACGTTATATATCCTAACCTAAGGGAACCTAACATCTCGCATGTATTATTTTCCAACGTTCCTGGCGGGCCAGGCCCTACTTCTCGGTGGGCACATTATATACTTCCATATCGTAATATAACCTAACCTAACCTATCTAGACCCTCGCTGGTAATGTTTAACAAAATTCCGGTCGTGTCGGCATGTACATTGCCGTGGGGACATTATATACGTCTATAACTTTATATATCCTAACCTAAGGGAACCTAACATCTCGGATGTAGTATTTTCCTACATTCTTGGCGGGCCAGCACCTACTTCTCGGTGGGCACATTATATACGTCCATATCGTAATATAACCTAACCTAACCCACCTAGACCCTCGCTGGTAATGTTTCACAGAATCCCGTTCATGTCTTCCCGTACGTCTCGGTGCGTACATTATATACGTCTATAAACTTATATATACTAACCTAAGGCAACCTAACTTCTCGGATGTAGTATTTTCCAACATTCCTGGCGGGTCGGCCCGTACTTCACGGTGGGGACATTATATACGTCTATAACGTTATATATCCTAACCTAAGGGAACCTAACATCTCGGATGTAGTATTTTCCAACATTCCTGGCGGGTCGGCTCCCACTTCTCGGTGGACACATTATATACGTCTATATCGTAATATAACCTAACCTAACCCATCTAGACCCTCGCTGGTAATGTTTTACAAAATCCCGGTCGTGTCTGCCCGTACTTCTCGGTGGGAACATTATATACGTCTATAACGTTATATATCCTAACCTAAGGGAACCTAGCATGTCGGATGTAGTATTTTCCAACATTCCTGGCGGGTCGGCCCCTACTTCTCGATGGGCACATTATATACGTCTATATCGTAATATAACCTAACCTAATCCATGTAAACCCTCGCTGGTAATGTTTTACAAAATCCCGGTCGTGTCTGCCCGTACTTCTCGGTGGGGACATTATATACGTCTATAACGTTATATATCCTAACCTAAGGGAACCTAACATGTCGGATGTAGTATTTTCCAACATTCCTGGCGGGTCGGCCCCTACTTCTCGATGGGCACATTATATATGTCTATATCGCAATATAACCTAACCTAACGCATCTAGACCCTCGCTGGTAATGTTTTACAAAATTCCGGTCGTGTCGGCCCGTACTTCTCGGTGGGCACATTATATACGTCTATAACGTTATATATCCTAACCTAAGGGAACCTAACATGTCGGATGTAGTATTTTCCAACATTCCTGGCGGGTCGGCCCCTACTTCTCGATGGGCACATTATATTTGTCTATATCGCAATATAACCTAACCTAACCCATCTAGACCCTCGCTGGTAATGTTTTACAAAATCCCGGTCGTGTCTGCCCGTACTTCTCGGTGGGGACATTATATACGTCTATAACGTTATATATCCTAACCTAAGGGAACCTAACATGTCGGATGTAGTATTTTCCAACATTCCTGGCGGGTCGGCCCCTACTTCTCGATGGGCACATTATATACGTCTATATCGTAATATAACCTAACCTAATCCATGTAGACCCTCGCTGGTAATGTTTTACACAATCCCGGTCGTGTCTGCCCGTACTTCTCGTTGGGGACATTATATACGTCTATAACGTTATATATCCTAACCTAAGGGAACCTAACATGTCGGATGTAGTATTTTCCAACATTCCTGGCGGGTCGGCCCCTACTTCTCGATGGGCACATTATATATGTCTATATCGCAATATAACCTAACCTAACCCATCTAGACCCTCGCTGGTAATGTTTTACAAAATTCCGGTCGTGTCGGCCCGTACTTCTCGGTGGGGACATTATATACGTCTATAACGTTATATATTCTAACCTAAGGGAACCTAACATCTCGCATGTATTATTTTCCAACGTTCCTGGCGGGCCAGCCCCTACTTCTCGGTGGGCACATTATATACGTCCATATCGTAATATAACCTAACCTAACCCATCTAGACCCTCGCTGGGAATGTTTTACAAAATCCCGGTCGTGTCTTCCCGTACTTCTCGGTGGGGACATTATATACGTCTATAACGTTATATATCCTAACCTAAGGGAACCTAACATGTCGGATGTAGTATTTTCCAACATTCCTGGCGGGTCGGCCCCTACTTCTCGATGGGCACATTATATACGTCTATATCGTAATATAACCTAAGCTAATCCATGTAGACCCTCGCTGGTAATGTTTTACACAATCCCGGTCGTGTCTGCCCGTACGTCTCGGTGCGTACATTATATACGTCTATAAATTTATTTATCCTAACCTAAGGGAACCTAACATCCCGGATGTAGTATTTTCCAACATTCCTGGCGGGTCGGCCCCTACTTCTCGGTGGGCACATTATATATGTCTATATCGCAATATAACCTAACCTAACCCATCTAGACCCTCGCTGGTAATGTTTTACAAAATCCCGGTCGTGTCGGCCCGTACTTCTCGCTGTGGACATTATATACGTCTATAACGTTATATATCCTAACCTAAAGGAACCTAACATCTCGCATGTATTATTTTCCAACGTTCCTGGCGGGCCAGGCCCTGCTTCTCGGTGGGCACATTATATACTTCCATATCGTAATATAACCTAACCTAACCTATCTAGACCCTCGCTGGTAATGTTTAACAAAATTCCGGTCGTGTCGGCATGTACATTGCCGTGGGGACATTATATACGTCTATAACGTTATATATCCTAACCTAAGGGAACCTAACATCTCGGATGTAGTATTTTCCAACATTCTTGGCGGGCCAGCCCCTACTTCTCGGTGGGCACATTATATACGTCCATATCGTAATATAACCTAACCTAACCCACCTAGACCCTCGCTGGTAATGTTTCACAGAATCCCGTTCATGTCTTCCCGTACGTCTCGGTGCGTACATTATATACGTCTATAAACTTATATATACTAACCTAAGGGAACCTAACTTCTCGGATGTAGTATTTTCCAACATTCCTGGCGGGTCGGCCCGTACTTCTCGGTGGGGACATTATATACGTCTATAACATTATATATCCTAACCTAAGGGAACCTAACATCTCGGATGTAGTATTTTCCAACATTCCTGGCGGGTCGGCCCCCACTTCTCGGTGGACACATTATATACGTCTATATCGTAATATAACCTAACCTAACCCATCTAGACCCTCGCTGGTGATGTTTTACAAAATCCCGGTCGTGTCTGCCCGTACTTCTCGGTGGGGACATTATATACGTCTATAACGTTATATATCCTAACCCAAGGGAACCCTACATCTCGGATGTAGTATTTTCCAACATTCCTGGCGGGTCGGCCCCTACTTCTCGGTGGGCACATTATCTACGTCCATATCGTAATATATCCTAACCTAACCCATCTAGACCCCCGCTGGTAATGTTTTACAAAATTCCTGTCGTGTCGGCCCGTACTTTGCCGTGGGGACATAATATACGTCTATAACGTTATATATCCTAACCTAAGGGAACCTAACATGTCGGATGTAGTATTTTCCAACATTCCTGGCGGGTCGGCCCCTACTTCTCGATGGGCACATTATATACGTCTATATCGCAATATAACCTAACCTAACCCATCTAGACCCTCGCTGGTAATGTTTTACAAAATCCCTGTCGTGTCTGCCCGTACTTCTCGTTGGGGACATTATATACGTCTATAACATTATATATCCTAACCTAAGGGAACCTAACTTCTCGGATGTAGTATTTTCCAACATTCCTGGCGGGTCGGCCCCTACTTCTCGGTGGGCACATTATATACGTCTATATCGTAATATAACCTAACCTAATCCATGTAGACCCTCGCTGGTAATGTTTTACAAAATCCCGGTCGTGTCTGCCCGTACTTCTCGGTGGGGACATTATATACGTCTATAACGTTATATATCCTAACCTAAGGGAACCTAACATGTCGGATGTAGTATTTTCCAACATTCCTGGCGGGTCGGCCCCTACTTCTCGATGGGCACATTATATACGTCTATATCGCAATATAACCTAACCTAACACATCTAGAACCTCGCTGGTAATGTTTTACAAAATCCCGGTCGTGTCGGCCCGTACTTCTCGGTGTGGACATTATATACGTCTATAACGTTATATATCCTAACCTAAGGGAACCTAACATCTCGCATGTATTATTTTCCAACGTTCCTGGCGGGCCAGGCCCTACTTCTCGGTGGGCACATTATATACGTCTATATCGTAATATAACCTAACCTAACCCATCTAGACCCTCGCTGGTAATGTTTTACAAAATCCCTGTCGTGTCTGCCCGTACTTCTCGGTGGGGACATTATATACGTCTATAACTTTATATATCCTAACCTAAGGGAACCTAACATGTCGGATGTAGTATTTTCCAAAATTCCTGGCGGGTCGGCCCCTACTTCTCGATGGGCACATTATATATGTCTATATCGCAATATAACCTAACCTAACCCATCTAGACCCTCGCTGGTAATGTTTTACAAAATCCCGGTCGTGTCGGCCCGTACTTCTCGGTGTGGACATTATATACGTCTATAACGTTATATATCCTAACCTAAGGGAACCTAACATCTCGCATGTATTATTTTCCAACGTTCCTGGCGGGCCAGGCCCTACTTCTCGGTGGGCACATTATATACTTCCATATCGTAATATAACCTAACCTAACCTATCTAGACCCTCGCTGGTAATGTTTAACAAAATTCCGGTCGTGTCGGCATGTACATTGCCGTGGGGACATTATATACGTCTATAACGTTATATATCCTAACCTAAGGGAACCTAACATCTCGCATGTATTATTTTCCAACGTTCCTGGCGGGCCAGGCCCTACTTCTCGGTGGGCACATTATATACTTCCATATCGTAATATAACCTAACCTAACCTATCTAGACCCTCGCTGGTAATGTTTAACAAAATTCCGGTCGTGTCGGCATGTACATTGCCGTGGGGACATTATATACGTCTATAACTTTATATATCCTAACCTAAGGGAACCTAACATCTCGGATGTAGTATTTTCCTACATTCTTGGCGGGCCAGCACCTACTTCTCGGTGGGCACATTATATACGTCCATATCGTAATATAACCTAACCTAACCCACCTAGACCCTCGCTGGTAATGTTTCACAGAATCCCGTTCATGTCTTCCCGTACGTCTCGGTGCGTACATTATATACGTCTATAAACTTATATATACTAACCTAAGGCAACCTAACTTCTCGGATGTAGTATTTTCCAACATTCCTGGCGGGTCGGCCCGTACTTCACGGTGGGGACATTATATACGTCTATAACGTTATATATCCTAACCTAAGGGAACCTAACATCTCGGATGTAGTATTTTCCAACATTCCTGGCGGGTCGGCTCCCACTTCTCGGTGGACACATTATATACGTCTATATCGTAATATAACCTAACCTAACCCATCTAGACCCTCGCTGGTAATGTTTTACAAAATCCCGGTCGTGTCTGCCCGTACTTCTCGGTGGGAACATTATATACGTCTATAACGTTATATATCCTAACCTAAGGGAACCTAGCATGTCGGATGTAGTATTTTCCAACATTCCTGGCGGGTCGGCCCCTACTTCTCGATGGGCACATTATATACGTCTATATCGTAATATAACCTAACCTAATCCATGTAAACCCTCGCTGGTAATGTTTTACAAAATCCCGGTCGTGTCTGCCCGTACTTCTCGGTGGGGACATTATATACGTCTATAACGTTATATATCCTAACCTAAGGGAACCTAACATGTCGGATGTAGTATTTTCCAACATTCCTGGCGGGTCGGCCCCTACTTCTCGATGGGCACATTATATATGTCTATATCGCAATATAACCTAACCTAACGCATCTAGACCCTCGCTGGTAATGTTTTACAAAATCCCGGTCGTGTCGGCCCGTACTTCTCGCTGTGGACATTATATACGTCTATAACGTTATATATCCTAACCTAAGGGAACATAACTTCTCGCATGTATTATTTTCCAACGTTCCTGGCGGGCCAGGCCCTGCTTCTCGGTGGGCACATTATACACTTCCATATCGTAATATAACCTAACCTAACCTATCTAGACCCTCGCTGGTAATGTTTAACAAAATTCCGGTCGTGTCGGCATGTACATTGCCGTGGGGACATTATATACGTCTATAACGTTATATATCCTAACCTAAGGGAACCTAACATCTCGGATGTAGTATTTTCCAACATTCTTGGCGGGCCAGCCCCTACTTCTCGGTGGGCACATTATATACGTCTATATCGTAATATAACCTAACCTAACCCACCTAGACCCTCGCTGGTAATGTTTCACAGAATCCCGTTCATGTCTTCCCGTACGTCGCGGTGCGTACATTATATACGTCTATAAACTTATATATACTAACCTAAGGGAACCTAACTTCTCGGATGTAGTATTTTCCAACATTCCTGGCGGGTCGGCCCGTACTTCTCGGTGGGGACATTATATACGTCTATAACGTTATATATCCTAACCTAAGGGAACCTAACATCTCGGATGTAGTATTTTCCAACATTCCTGGCGGGTCGGCCCCCACTTCTCGGTGGACACATTATATACGTCTATATCGTAATATAACCTAACCTAATCCATGTAGACCCTCGCTGGTAATGTTTTACAAAATCCCGGTCGTGTCTGCCCGTACTTCTCGGTGGGGACATTATATACGTCTATAACGTTATATATCCTAACCTAAGGGAACCTAACATGTCGGATGTAGTATTTTCCAACATTCCTGGCGGGTCGGCCCCTACTTCTCGATGGGCACATTATATATGTCTATATCGCAATATAACCTAACCTAACCCATCTAGACCCTCGCTGGTAATGTTTTACAAAATCCCGGTCGTGTCGGCCCGTACTTCTCGCTGTGGACATTATATACGTCTATAACGTTATATATCCTAACCTAAGGGAACCTAACATCTCGCATGTATTATTTTCCAACGTTCCTGGCGGGCCAGGCCCTACTTCTCGGTGGGCACATTATATACGTCCATATCGTAATATAACCTAACCTAACCCATCTAGACCCTCGCTGGTAATGTTTTACAAAATTCCGGTCGTGTCGGTCCGTACTTTGCCGTGGGGACATTTTATACGTCTATAACGTTATATATCCTAACCTAAGGGAACCTAACATCTCGGATGTAGTATTTTCCAACATTTCTGGTGGGTCGGCCCCTACTTCTCGGTGGGAACTTTATATACGTCTATAACGTAATATAACCTAACCTAACCCACCTAGACCCCCGCTGGTAATGTTTCACTGAATCCCGTTCATGTCTTCCCGTGCGTCTCGGTGCGTACATTATATACGTCTATAAATTTATTTATCCTAACCTAAGGGAACCTAACATCCCGGATGTAGTATTTTCCAACATTCCTGGCGGGTCGGCCCCTACTTCTCGGTGGGCACATTATATACGTCTATATCGTAATATAACCTAACCTAACCCATCTAGACCCTCGCTGGTAATGTTTTGCAAAATTCCGGTCGTGTCGGCCCGTACTTCTCGGTGGGGACATTATATACGTCTATAACGTTATATATCCTAACCTAAGGGAACCTAACATCTCGCATGTATTATTTTCCAACGTTCCTGGCGGGCCAGCCCCTACTTCTCGGTGGGCACATTATATACGTCCATATCGTAATATAACCTAACCTAACCCATCTAGACCCTCGCTGGTAATGTTTTACAAAATCCCGGTCGTGTCGACCCGTACTTCTCGGTGGGGACATTATATACGTCTATAACGTTATATATCCTAACCTAAGGGAACCTAACATGTCGGATGTAGTATTTTCCAACATTCCTGGCGGGTCGGCCCCTACTTCTCGATGGGCACATTATATTTGTCTATATCGCAATATAACCTAACCTAACCCATCTAGACCCTCGCTGGTAATGTTTTACAAAATCCCGGTCGTGTCGGCCCGTACTTCTCGGTGTGGACATTATATACGTCCATAACGTTATATATCCTAACCTAAGGGAACCTATCATCTCGCATGTATTATTTTCCAACACTCCTGGCGGGTCGGCCCCTACTTCTCGGTGGGCACATTATATACGTCCATATCGTAATATATCCTAACCTAACCCATCTAGACCCCCGCTGGTAATGTTTTACAAAATTCCTGTCGTGTCGGCCCGTACTTTGCCGTGGGGACATAATATACGTCTATAACGTTGTATATCCTAACCTAAGGGAACCTAACATGTCGGATGTAGTATTTTCCAACATTCCTGGCGGGTCGGCCCCCACTTCTCGGTGGACACATTATATACGTCTATATCGTAATATAACCTAACCTAATCCATGTAGACCCTCGCTGGTAATGTTTTACAAAATCCCGGTCGTGTCTGCCCGTACTTCTCGGTGGGGACATTATATACGTCTATAACGTTATATATCCTAACCTAAGGGAACCTAACATGTCGGATGTAGTATTTTCCAACATTCCTGGCGGGTCGGCCCCTACTTCTCGATGGGCACATTATATATGTCTATATCGCAATATAACCTAACCTAACCCATCTAGACCCTCGCTGGTAATGTTTTACAAAATCCCGGTCGTGTCGGCCCGTACTTCTCGGTGGGGACATTATATACGTCTATAACGTTATATATCCTAACCTAAGGGAACCTAACATCTCGCATGTATTATTTTCCAACGTTCCTGGCGGGCCAGCCCCTACTTCTCGGTGGGCACATTATATACGTCCATATCGTAATATAACCTAACCTAACCCATCTAGACCCTCGCTGGTAATGTTTTACAAAATCCCGGTCGTGTCGACCCGTACTTCTCGGTGGGGACATTATATACGTCTATAACGTTATATATCCTAACCTAAGGGAATCTAACATGTCGGATGTAGTATTTTCCAACATTCCTGGCGGGTCGGCCCCTACTTCTCGATGGGCACATTATATTTGTCTATATCGCAATATAACCTAACCTAACCCATCTAGACCATCGCTGGTAATGTTTTACAAAATCCCGGTCGTGTCGGCCCGTACTTCTCGGTGTGGACATTATATACGTCCATAACGTTATATATCCTAACCTAAGGGAACCTAACATCTCGCATGTATTATTTTCCAACATTCCTGGCGGGTCGGCCCCTACTTCTCGGTGGGCACATTATACACTTCCATATCGTAATATAACCTAACCTAACCTATCTAGACCCTCGCTGGTAATGTTTAACAAAATTCCGGTCGTGTCGGCATGTACATTGCCGTGGGGACATTATATACGTCTATAACGTTATATATCCTAACCTAAGGGAACCTAACATCTCGCATGTATTATTTTCCAACGTTCCTGGCGGGCCAGGCCCTACTTCTCGGTGGGCACATTATATACTTCCATATCGTAATATAACCTAACCTAACCTATCTAGACCCTCGCTGGTAATGTTTAACAAAATTCCGGTCGTGTCGGCATGTACATTGCCGTGGGGACATTATATACGTCTATAACTTTATATATCCTAACCTAAGGGAACCTAACATCTCGGATGTAGTATTTTCCTACATTCTTGGCGGGCCAGCACCTACTTCTCGGTGGGCACATTATATACGTCCATATCGTAATATAACCTAACCTAACCCACCTAGACCCTCGCTGGTAATGTTTCACAGAATCCCGTTCATGTCTTCCCGTACGTCTCGGTGCGTACATTATATACGTCTATAAACTTATATATACTAACCTAAGGCAACCTAACTTCTCGGATGTAGTATTTTCCAACATTCCTGGCGGGTCGGCCCGTACTTCACGGTGGGGACATTATATACGTCTATAACGTTATATATCCTAACCTAAGGGAACCTAACATCTCGGATGTAGTATTTTCCAACATTCCTGGCGGGTCGGCTCCCACTTCTCGGTGGACACATTATATACGTCTATATCGTAATATAACCTAACCTAACCCATCTAGACCCTCGCTGGTAATGTTTTACAAAATCCCGGTCGTGTCTGCCCGTACTTCTCGGTGGGAACATTATATACGTCTATAACGTTATATATCCTAACCTAAGGGAACCTAACATCTCGGATGTAGTATTTTCCAACATTCCTGGCGGGTCGGCCCCCACTTCTCGGTGGACACATTATATACGTCTATATCGTAATATAACCTAACCTAATCCATGTAGACCCTCGCTGGTAATGTTTTACAAAATCCCGGTCGTGTCTGCCCGTACTTCTCGGTGGGGACATTATATCCGTCTATAACGTTATATATCCTAACCTAAGGGAACCTAACATGTCGGATGTAGTATTTTCCAACATTCCTGGCGGGTCGGCCCCTACTTCTCGATGGGCACATTATATATGTCTATATCGCAATATAACCTAACCTAACCCATCTAGACCCTCGCTGGTAATGTTTTACAAAATCCCGGTCGTGTCGGCCCGTACTTCTCGCTGTGGACATTATATACGTCTATAACGTTATATATCCTAACCTAAGGGAACCTAACATCTCGCATGTATTATTTTCCAACGTTCCTGGCGGGCCAGGCCCTACTTCTCGGTGGGCACATTATATACGTCCATATCGTAATATAACCTAACCTAACCCATCTAGACCCTCGCTGGTAATGTTTTACAAAATTCCGGTCGTGTCGGTCCGTACTTTGCCGTGGGGACATTTTATACGTCTATAACGTTATATATCCTAACCTAAGGGAACCTAACATCTCGGATGTAGTATTTTCCAACATTTCTGGTGGGTCGGCCCCTACTTCTCGGTGGGAACTTTATATA
This sequence comes from Xylocopa violacea, assembly GCA_963969225.1. Lineage (NCBI taxonomy): Eukaryota > Metazoa > Arthropoda > Insecta > Hymenoptera > Apidae > Xylocopa > Xylocopa violacea. Next base: position 335,041 of record CAXAJV010000758.1, read on the forward strand.
CGTCTATAACGTAATATAACCTAACCTAACCCACCTAGACCCCCGCTGGTAATGTTTCACTGAATCCCGTTCATGTCTTCCCGTACGTCTCGGTGCGTACATTATATACGTCTATAAATTTATTTATCCTAACCTAAGGGAACCTAACATCCCGGATGTAGTATTTTCCAACATTCCTGGCGGGTCGGCCCCTACTTCTCGGTGGGCACATTATATACGTCTATATCGTAATATAACCTAACCTAACCCATCTAGACCCTCGCTGGTAATGTTTTGCAAAATTCCGGTCGTGTCGGCCCGTACTTCTCGGTGGGGACATTATATACGTCTATAACGTTATATATCCTAACCTAAGGGAACCTAACATCTCGCATGTATTATTTTCCAACGTTCCTGGCGGGCCAGCCCCTACTTCTCGGTGGGCACATTATATACGTCCATATCGTAATATAACCTAACCTAACCCATCTAGACCCTCGCTGGTAATGTTTTACAAAATCCCGGTCGTGTCGACCCGTACTTCTCGGTGGGGACATTATATACGTCTATAACGTTATATATCCTAACCTAAGGGAACCTAACATGTCGGATGTAGTATTTTCCAACATTCCTGGCGGGTCGGCCCCTACTTCTCGATGGGCACATTATATTTGTCTATATCGCAATATAACCTAACCTAACCCATCTAGACCCTCGCTGGTAATGTTTTACAAAATCCCGGTCGTGTCGGCCCGTACTTCTCGGTGTGGACATTATATACGTCCATAACGTTATATATCCTAACCTAAGGGAACCTATCATCTCGCATGTATTATTTTCCAACACTCCTGGCGGGTCGGCCCCTACTTCTCGGTGGGCACATTATATACGTCCATATCGTAATATATCCTAACCTAACCCATCTAGACCCCCGCTGGTAATGTTTTACAAAATTCCTGTCGTGTCGGCCCGTACTTTGCCGTGGGGACATAATATACGTCTATAACGTTGTATATCCTAACCTAAGGGAACCTAACATGTCGGATGTAGTATTTTCCAACATTCCTGGCGGGTCGGCCCCCACTTCTCGGTGGACACATTATATACGTCTATATCGTAATATAACCTAACCTAATCCATGTAGATCCTCGCTGGTAATGTTTTACAAAATCCCGGTCGTGTCTGCCCGTACTTCTCGGTGGGGACATTATATACGTCTATAACGTTATATATCCTAACCTAAGGGAACCTAACATGTCGGATGTAGTATTTTCCAACATTCCTGGCGGGTCGGCCCCTACTTCTCGATGGGCACATTATATATGTCTATATCGCAATATAACCTAACCTAACCCATCTAGACCCTCGCTGGTAATGTTTTACAAAATCCCGGTCGTGTCGGCCCGTACTTCTCGCTGTGGACATTATATACGTCTATAACGTTATATATCCTAACCTAAGGGAACCTAACATCTCGCATGTATTATTTTCCAACGTTCCTGGCGGGCCAGGCCCTACTTCTCGGTGGGCACATTATATACGTCCATATCGTAATATAACCTAACCTAACCCATCTAGACCCTCGCTGGTAATGTTTTACAAAATTCCGGTCGTGTCGGTCCGTACTTTGCCGTGGGGACATTTTATACATCTATAACGTTATATATCCTAACCTAAGGGAACCTAACATCTCGGATGTAGTATTTTCCAACATTTCTGGCGGGTCGGCCCCTACTTCTCGGTGGGAACTTTATATACGTCTATAACGTAATATAACCTAACCTAACCCACCTAGACCCCCGCTGGTAATGTTTCACTGAATCCCGTTCATGTCTTCCCGTACGTCTCGGTGCGTACATTATATACGTCTATAAATTTATTTATCCTAACCTAAGGGAACCTAACATCCCGGATGTAGTATTTTCCAACATTCCTGGCGGGTCGGCCCGTACTTCTCGGTGGGCACATTATATACGTCTATATCGTAATATAACCTAACCTAACCCATCTAGACCCTCGCTGGTAATGTTTTACAAAATTCCGGTCGTGTCGGCCCGTACTTCTCGGTGGGGACATTATATACGTCTATAACGTTATATATCCTAACCTAAGGGAACCTAACATCTCGCATGTATTATTTTCCAACGTTCCTGGCGGGCCAGCCCCTACTTCTCGGTGGGCACATTATATACGTCCATATCGTAATATAACCTAACCTAACCCATCTAGACCCTCGCTGGTAATGTTTTACAAAATCCCGGTCGTGTCGACCCGTACTTCTCGGTGGGGACATTATATACGTCTATAACGTTATATATCCTAACCTAAGGGAACCTAACATGTCGGATGTAGTATTTTCCAACATTCCTGGCGGGTCGGCCCCTACTTCTCGATGGGCACATTATATTTGTCTATATCGCAATATAACCTAACCTAACCCATCTAGACCATCGCTGGTAATGTTTTACAAAATCCCGGTCGTGTCGGCCCGTACTTCTCGGTGTGGACATTATATACGTCCATAACGTTATATATCCTAACCTAAGGGAACCTAACATCTCGCATGTATTATTTTCCAACATTCCTGGCGGGTCGGCCCCTACTTCTCGGTGGGCACATTATACACTTCCATATCGTAATATAACCTAACCTAACCTATCTAGACCCTCGCTGGTAATGTTTAACAAAATTCCGGTCGTGTCGGCATGTACATTGCCGTGGGGACATTATATACGTCTATAACGTTATATATCCTAACCTAAGGGAACCTAACATCTCGGATGTAGTATTTTCCAACATTCTTGGCGGGCCAGCCCCTACTTCTCGGTGGGCACATTATATACGTCCATATCGTAATATAACCTAACCTAACCCACCTAGACCCTCGCTGGTAATGTTTCACAGAATCCCGTTCATGTCTTCCCGTACGTCTCGGTGCGTACATTATATACGTCTATAAACTTATATATACTAACCTAAGGGAACCTAACTTCTCGGATGTAGTATTTTCCAACATTCCTGGCGGGTCGGCCCGTACTTCTCGGTGGGGACATTATATACGTCTATAACGTTATATATCCTAACCTAAGGGAACCTAACATGTCGGATGTAGTATTTTCCAACATTCCTGGCGGGTCGGCCCCTACTTCTCGATGGGCACATTATATATGTCTATATCGCAATATAACCTAACCTAACCCATCTAGACCCTCGCTGGTAATGTTTTACAAAATCCCGGTCGTGTCGGCCCGTACTTCTCGCTGTGGACATTATATACGTCTATAACGTTATATATCCTAACCTAAGGGAACCTAACATCTCGCATGTATTATTTTCCAACGTTCCTGGCGGGCCAGGCCCTACTTCTCGGTGGGCACATTATATACGTCCATATCGTAATATAACCTAACCTAACCCATCTAGACCCTCGCTGGTAATGTTTTACAAAATTCCGGTCGTGTCGGTCCGTACTTTGCCGTGGGGACATTTTATACGTCTATAACGTTATATATCCTAACCTAAGGGAACCTAACATCTCGGATGTAGTATTTTCCAACATTTCTGGTGGGTCGGCCCCTACTTCTCGGTGGGAACTTTATATACGTCTATAACGTAATATAACCTAACCTAACCCACCTAGACCCCCGCTGGTAATGTTTCACTGAATCCCGTTCATGTCTTCCCGTACGTCTCGGTGCGTACATTATATACGTCTATAAATTTATTTATCCTAACCTAAGGGAACCTAACATCCCGGATGTAGTATTTTCCAACATTCCTGGCGGGTCGGCCCCTACTTCTCGGTGGGCACATTATATACGTCTATATCGTAATATAACCTAACCTAACCCATCTAGACCCTCGCTGGTAATGTTTTGCAAAATTCCGGTCGTGTCGGCCCGTACTTCTCGGTGGGGACATTATATACGTCTATAACGTTATATATCCTAACCTAAGGGAACCTAACATCTCGCATGTATTATTTTCCAACGTTCCTGGCGGGCCAGCCCCTACTTCTCGGTGGGCACATTATATACGTCCATATCGTAATATAACCTAACCTAACCCATCTAGACCCTCGCTGGTAATGTTTTACAAAATCCCGGTCGTGTCGACCCGTACTTCTCGGTGGGGACATTATATACGTCTATAACGTTATATATCCTAACCTAAGGGAACCTAACATGTCGGATGTAGTATTTTCCAACATTCCTGGCGGGTCGGCCCCTACTTCTCGATGGGCACATTATATTTGTCTATATCGCAATATAACCTAACCTAACCCATCTAGACCCTCGCTGGTAATGTTTTACAAAATCCCGGTCGTGTCGGCCCGTACTTCTCGGTGTGGACATTATATACGTCCATAACGTTATATATCCTAACCTAAGGGAACCTATCATCTCGCATGTATTATTTTCCAACACTCCTGGCGGGTCGGCCCCTACTTCTCGGTGGGCACATTATATACGTCCATATCGTAATATATCCTAACCTAACCCATCTAGACCCCCGCTGGTAATGTTTTACAAAATTCCTGTCGTGTCGGCCCGTACTTTGCCGTGGGGACATAATATACGTCTATAACGTTGTATATCCTAACCTAAGGGAACCTAACATGTCGGATGTAGTATTTTCCAACATTCCTGGCGGGTCGGCCCCCACTTCTCGGTGGACACATTATATACGTCTATATCGTAATATAACCTAACCTAATCCATGTAGACCCTCGCTGGTAATGTTTTACAAAATCCCGGTCGTGTCTGCCCGTACTTCTCGGTGGGGACATTATATACGTCTATAACGTTATATATCCTAACCTAAGGGAACCTAACATGTCGGATGTAGTATTTTCCAACATTCCTGGCGGGTCGGCCCCTACTTCTCGATGGGCACATTATATATGTCTATATCGCAATATAACCTAACCTAACCCATCTAGACCCTCGCTGGTAATGTTTTACAAAATCCCGGTCGTGTCGGCCCGTACTTCTCGCTGTGGACATTATATACGTCTATAACGTTATATATCCTAACCTAAGGGAACCTAACATCTCGCATGTATTATTTTCCAACGTTCCTGGCGGGCCAGGCCCTACTTCTCGGTGGGCACATTATATACGTCCATATCGTAATATAACCTAACCTAACCCATCTAGACCCTCGCTGGTAATGTTTTACAAAATTCCGGTCGTGTCGGTCCGTACTTTGCCGTGGGGACATTTTATACATCTATAACGTTATATATCCTAACCTAAGGGAACCTAACATCTCGGATGTAGTATTTTCCAACATTTCTGGCGGGTCGGCCCCTACTTCTCGGTGGGAACTTTATATACGTCTATAACGTAATATAACCTAACCTAACCCACCTAGACCCCCGCTGGTAATGTTTCACTGAATCCCGTTCATGTCTTCCCGTACGTCTCGGTGCGTACATTATATACGTCTATAAATTTATTTATCCTAACCTAAGGGAACCTAACATCCCGGATGTAGTATTTTCCAACATTCCTGGCGGGTCGGCCCGTACTTCTCGGTGGGCACATTATATACGTCTATATCGTAATATAACCTAACCTAACCCATCTAGACCCTCGCTGGTAATGTTTTACAAAATTCCGGTCGTGTCGGCCCGTACTTCTCGGTGGGGACATTATATACGTCTATAACGTTATATATCCTAACCTAAGGGAACCTAACATCTCGCATGTATTATTTTCCAACGTTCCTGGCGGGCCAGCCCCTACTTCTCGGTGGGCACATTATATACGTCCATATCGTAATATAACCTAACCTAACCCATCTAGACCCTCGCTGGTAATGTTTTACAAAATCCCGGTCGTGTCGACCCGTACTTCTCGGTGGGGACATTATATACGTCTATAACGTTATATATCCTAACCTAAGGGAACCTAACATGTCGGATGTAGTATTTTCCAACATTCCTGGCGGGTCGGCCCCTACTTCTCGATGGGCACATTATATTTGTCTATATCGCAATATAACCTAACCTAACCCATCTAGACCATCGCTGGTAATGTTTTACAAAATCCCGGTCGTGTCGGCCCGTACTTCTCGGTGTGGACATTATATACGTCCATAACGTTATATATCCTAACCTAAGGGAACCTAACATCTCGCATGTATTATTTTCCAACATTCCTGGCGGGTCGGCCCCTACTTCTCGGTGGGCACATTATACACTTCCATATCGTAATATAACCTAACCTAACCTATCTAGACCCTCGCTGGTAATGTTTAACAAAATTCCGGTCGTGTCGGCATGTACATTGCCGTGGGGACATTATATACGTCTATAACGTTATATATCCTAACCTAAGGGAACCTAACATCTCGGATGTAGTATTTTCCAACATTCTTGGCGGGCCAGCCCCTACTTCTCGGTGGGCACATTATATACGTCCATATCGTAATATAACCTAACCTAACCCACCTAGACCCTCGCTGGTAATGTTTCACAGAATCCCGTTCATGTCTTCCCGTACGTCTCGGTGCGTACATTATATACGTCTATAAACTTATATATACTAACCTAAGGGAACCTAACTTCTCGGATGTAGTATTTTCCAACATTCCTGGCGGGTCGGCCCGTACTTCTCGGTGGGGACATTATATACGTCTATAACGTTATATATCCTAACCTAAGGGAACCTAACATCTCGGATGTAGTATTTTCCAACATTCCTGGCGGGTCGGCCCCCACTTCTCGGTGGACACATTATATACGTCTATATCGTAATATAACCTAACCTAATCCATGTAGACCCTCGCTGGTAATGTTTTACAAAATCCCGGTCGTGTCTGCCCGTACTTCTCGGTGGGGACATTATATACGTCTATAACGTTATATATCCTAACCTAAGGGAACCTAACATGTCGGATGTAGTATTTTCCAACATTCCTGGCGGGTCGGCCCCTACTTCTCGATGGGCACATTATATTTGTCTATATCGCAATATAACCTAACCTAACCCATCTAGACCCTCGCTGGTAATGTTTTACAACATCCCGGTCTTGTCGGCCCGTACTTCTCGCTGTGGACATTATATACGTCCATAACGTTATATATCCCAACCTAAGGGAACCTAACATCTCGCATGTATTATTTTCCAACGTTCCTGGCGGGCCAGCCCCTACATCTCGGTGGGCACATTATATACGTCCATATCGTAATATAACCTAACCTAACCCATCTAGACCCTCGCTGGTAATGTTTTACAAAATTCCGGTCGTGTCGGTCCGTACTTTGCCGTGGGGACATTTTATACGTCTATAACGTTATATATCCTAACCTAAGGGAACCTAACATCTCGGATGTAGTATTTTCCAACATTTCTGGCGGGTCGGCCCCTACTTCTCGGTGGGAACTTTATATACGTCTATAACGTAATATAACCTAACCTAACCCACCTAGACCCCCGCTGGTAATGTTTCACTGAATCCCGTTCATGTCTTCCCGTACGTCTCGGTGCGTACATTATATACGTCTATAAATTTATTTATCCTAACCTAAGGGAACCTAACATCCCGGATGTAGTATTTTCCAACATTCCTGGCGTGTCGGCCCCTACTTCTCGGTGGGCACATTATATACGTCTATATCGTAATATAACCTAACCTAACCCATCTAGAACCTCGCTGGTAATGTTTTACAAAATTCCGGTCGTGTCGGCCCGTACTTCTCGGTGGGGACATTATATACGTCTACAACGTTATATATCCTAACCTAAGGGAACCTAACATCTCGCATGTATTATTTTCCAACGTTCCTGGCGGGCCAGCCCCTACTTCTCGGTGGGCACATTATATACGTCCATATCGTAATATAACCTAACCTAACCCATCTAGACCCTCGCTGGTAATGTTTTACAAAATCCCGGTCGTGTCGACCCGTACTTCTCGGTGGGGACATTATATACGTCTATAACGTTATATATCCTAACTTAAGGGAACCTAACATGTCGGATGTAGTATTTTCCAACATTCCTGGCGTGTCGACCCCTACTTCTCGATGGGCACATTATATTTGTCTATATCGCAATATAACCTAACCTAACCCATCTAGACCCTCGCTGGTAATGTTTTACAAAATCCCGGTCGTGTCGGCCCGTACTTCTCGGTGTGGACATTATATACGTCCATAACGTTATATATCCTAACCTAAGGGAACCTAACATCTCGCATGTATTATTTTCCAACATTCCTGGCGGGTCGGCCCCTACTTCTCGGTGGGCACATTATATACGTCCATATCGTAATATATCCTAACCTAACCCATCTAGACCCCCGCTGGTAATGTTTTACAAAATCCCGGTCGTGTCGACCCGTACTTCTCGGTGGGGACATTATATACGTCTATAACGTTATATATCCTAACCTAAGGGAACCTAACATGTCGGATGTAGTATTTTCCAACATTCCTGGCGGGTGGGCCCCTACTTCTCGATGGGCACATTATATTTGTCTATATCGCAATATAACCTAACCTAACCCATCTAGACCCTCGCTGGTAATGTTTTACAAAATCCCGGTCGCGTCGGCCCGTACTTCTCGGTGTGGACATTATATACGTCCATAACGTTATATATCCTAACCTAAGGGAACATAACATCTCGCATGTATTATTTTCCAACGCTTCTGGGGGGCCAGCCCCTACTTCTCGGTGGGCACATTATATACGTCCATATCGTAATATAACCTAACCTAACCCATCTAGACCCTCGCTGGTAATGTTTTACAAAATTCCGGTCGTGTCGGTCCGTACTTTGCCGTGGGGACATTTTATACGTCTATAACGTTATCTATCCTAACCTAAGGGAACCTAACATCTCGGATGTAGTATTTTCCAACATTTCTGGCGGGTCGGCCCCTACTTCTCGGTGGGAACTTTATATACGTCTGTAACGTAATATAACCTAACCTAACCTACCTAGACCCTCGCTGGTAATGTTTCACTGAATCCCGTTCATGTCTTCCCGTACGTCTCGGTGCGTACATTATATACGTCTATAAATTTATTTATCCTAACCTAAGGGAACCTAACATGTCGGATGTAGTATTTTCCAACATTCCTGGCGGGTCGGCCCCTACTTCTCGATGGGCACATTATATATGTCTATATCGCAATATAACCTAACCTAACCCATCTAGACCCTCGCTGGTAATGTTTTACAAAATCCCGCTCGTGTCGGCCCGTACGTCTCGGTGCGGACATTATATACCTCTATATCGTTATATATCCTAACCTAAGGGAACCTAACATCTCGGATGTCGTATTTTCCAACATTCCTAGCGGGACGGCCCCTACTTCTCGGTGTGCACATTATATACGTCTATATCGTAATATAACCTACCCTAATCCATCTAGACCCTCGCTGGTAATGTTTTACAAAATGCCGGTCGTGTCGGACCGTACTTCTCGGTGCGGACGTTATATACGTCTATAACGTTTTATATCCTAACCTAAGGCAACTTAACATCTAGGATGTAGTATTTTCCAACATTCCTGGCGGGTCGGCCCCAACTTCTCGGTGGGCACATTATATACGTCTATACCGTAATATAACCTAACCTAACCCATCTAGACACTCGCTGGTAATGTTTTACAAAGTCCCGGTCGTGTCGGCCCGTACTTCTCGGTGGTGACATTATATACGTCTATAACGTTATATATCCTAACCTAAGGGAAGCTAACATCTCGGATGTAGTATTTTCCAACATTCCTAGCGGGTCGGACCCCACTTCTCGGTGGGCACATTGTATACGTCTATATCGTAATATAACCTAACATAACCCATCTAGACCCTCGCTGGTAATGTTTTACAAAATCCCAGTCGTGTCGGCCCGTACTTCTCGGTGGGGACATTATATACGTCTATAACGTTATATATCATAACCTAAGGCAACTTAACATCTCGGATTTAGTATTTTACAACATTCCTGGCGGGTCGGCCCCAACTTCTCGGTGGGCACATTATATACATCTATATCGTAATATAACCTAACCTAACCCATCTAGACCCTCGCTGGTAATGTTTTACAAAATCCCGGTCGTGTCGGCCCGTACTTCTCGGTGGGGACATTATATACGTCTAAAACGTTATATATCCTAACCTAAAGGAACCTAACCTCTCGGATGTAGTATTTTCCAACATTCCTGGCGGGTCGGCCCCAACTTCTCGGTGGGCACATTATATACGTCTATATCGTAATATAACCTAACCTAACCCATCTAGACCCTCGCTGGTAGTGTTTTACAAAATCCCGGTCGTGCCGGGAACCCGTACTTCTCGGTGGGGACATTATATACGTCTATATCGTTATATATCCTAAACTAAGGCAACCTAACTTCTCGAATATTGTATTTTACAACATTCCAGGCGTGACGGACCCTACTTCTCGGTGGGGACATTATATACGTCTATATCGTAATATAACCTAACCTAACCCATTTTGCCCCTCGCTGGTAATGTTTTACAAAATCCCGGTCGTGTCGGCCCGTACTTCTCGGTGGGGACATTATATACGTCTATAACGTTATACATCCTAACCTAGGGGAAGCTAACATCTCGGATGTAGTATTTTCCAACATTCCTGGCGGGTCGGCCACAACTTCTCGGTGGGCACATTATATACGTCTATACCTTAATATAGCCTAACCTAACCCATCTAGACCCTCGCTGGCAATGTTATACAAAATCCCGGTCGTGTCGGCACGTACTTCTCGGTGCGGACATTATATACGTCTATAACGTTATATATCCTAACCTAAGGGAACCTAACATCTCGGATGTAGTATTTTCCAACATACCTAGCGGGTCGGCCCCCACTTCTCGGTGGGCATATTGTATACGTCTATATCGTAATATAACCTAACCTAACCCATCTAGACCCTCGCTGGTAATGTTTTACAAAGTCCCGGTCGTGTCGGCCCGTACATCTCGGTGGGGACATTATATACGTCTATAACGTTATACGTCCTAACATAAGGGAACCTAACATCTCGGATGTAGTATTCTCCAACATTCCTGGCGGGTCGGCCCCAACTTCTCGGTGGGCACATTATATACGTCTATATCGTAGTATAGCCTAACCTGACACATCTAGACCCTCGCTGGTGATGTTTTACAAAATCCCGGTCGTGTCAGCCCGTACTTCTCGGTGGGGATATTATATACGTCTATAAAGTTATATATCCTAACCTAAGGCAACTTAACATCTCGGATGTAGTATTTTCCAACATTCCTGTCGGGTCGGCCCCTACTTCTCGGTGTGCACATTATATACGTCTGTATCGTAATATAACCTAACCTAACCCATCTAGACCCTCGCTGGTAATGTTTTACAAAATCCCGGTCGTGTCGGCCCGTACTTCTCGGTGGGGACATTGTATACGTCTATAACGTTATATATCATAACCTAAGGGAACCTAACATCTCGGTTGTAGTATTTTCCAACATTCCAGGCGTCACGGCCCCTACTTCTCGGTGGGGACATTATATACGTCTATATCGTGATATAACCTAACCTAACCCATTTTGCCCCTCGGTGATAATGTTTTACAGAATCCCGGCCGTGTCGTCCCGTAAGTCTCGGTAGGGACATTGTATGCATCTGTAACGTAATATACCCTAACTTAAGGCAACCTAACATCTCGAATGTGGTATTTCACAACATTCCTGGCGGGTCCGCCCCACTTCTCGGTGGGAACATTATATACGTCTATAACGTAATATAACATAACCTAACCCATCTAGCCCCTAGCTGGGAATGTTTTACAGAATCTCTATCGTGTCGTCCCGTACGTCTCGGTGCGGACATTATATACGTCTATAACGTTATATATCCTAACCTAAGGGAACCTAACATCTCGGATGTAGTATTTTCCAACATTCCTAGCGGGTCGGCCCCCACTTCTCGGTGGGCATATTGTATACGTCTATATCGTAATATAACCTAACCTAACCCATCTAGACCCTCGCTGGTAATGTTTTACAAAGTCCCGGTCGTGTCGGCCCGTACATCTCGGTGGGGACATTATATACGTCTATAACGTTATACGTCCTAACTTAAGGGAACCTAACATCTCGGATGTAGTATTCTCCAACATTCCTGTCGGGTCGGCCCCTACTTCTCGGTGTGCACATTATATACGTCTATATCGTAATATAACCTAACATAATCCATCTAGACCCTCGCTGGTAATGTTTTACAAAATCCCGGTCGTGTTGGCCCGTACTTCTCGGTGCGGACATTATATACGTCTATAACGTTTTATATCCTAACCTAAGGCAACCTAACATCTCGAATGTAGTACTTCACATCATTCCTGGCGGGTCTGCCCCACTTCTCGGTGGGAACATTATATACGTCTATAACGTAATATAACCTAACCTAACCCATCTAGACCCTCGCTGGTAATGTTTTACAAAATCCCGGACGTTTCGGTCCGTACTTCTCGGTGCGAACATTATATACGTCTATAACGTTTTATATCCTAACCTAAGGCAACTTAACATCTAGGATGTAGTATTTTCCAAAATTCCTGGCGGGTCGGCCCCAAATTCTCGGTGGGCACATTATATACGTCTATATCATAATATGACCTAACCTAACCCATCTAGACCCTCGCTGGTAATGTTTTACAAAATCCCGGTCGTGTCGGCCCGTACGTCTCGGTGCGGACATTATATACGTCTATAACGTTATATATCCTAACCTAAGGCAACTTAAAATCTCGGATGTAGTATTTTCCAACATTCCTGGTGGGTCGGCCCCAACTTCTCGGTGGGCACATTATATACGTCTATATCGTAATATAAACTAACCTAACCCATCTAGACCCTCGCTGGTAATGTTTTACAAAATCCCGGTCGTGTCGGCCCGTACTTCTCGGTGGGGACATTATATAAGTCTATAACGTTATATATCCTAACCTAAGGGAACCTAACATCGCGGATGTAGTATTTTCCAACATTGCTGGCGGGTCGGATCCAACTTCTCGGTGGGCACATTATATACGTCTATATCGTAACATAACCTAACCTAACCCATCTAGACCCTCACTGGGAATGTTTTACAAAGTCCCGGTCGTGTCGGCCCGTACTTTTCGGTGGGGACATTATATACGTCTATAACGTTATACGTCCTAACATAAGAGAACCTAACATCTCGGATGTAGTATTGTCCAACATTCCTGGCGGGTCGGACCCAACTTCTCGGTGGGCATGTTATATATGTCTACATCGTAATATAACCTAACCTAACAAATCTAGACCCTCGCTGGTAATGTTTTACAAAATCCCGGACGTGTCGGCACGTACTTCTCGGTGGGGACATTATATACGTCTATAACGTTATGTATCCTAACCTAAGGGAACCTAACATCTCGGATGTAGTATTTTCCAACATTCCAGGCGTGACGGCCCCCACTTCTCGGTGGGGACATTATATACGTCTATATCGTAATATAACCTAACTTAACCCGTTTTGCCCCTCCTTGATAATGTTTTACAGAATCCCGGCCGTGTCGTCCCGTACGTCTCGGTAGGGACATTGTATGCATCTGTAACGTAATATACCCTAACCAAAGGCAACCTAACATCTCGAATGTAGTATTTCACAACATACCTGGAGGGTCCGCCCCACTTCTCGGTGGGAACATTATATACGTCTATAACGTAATATAACCCAACCTAACCAATCTGGCACCTCGCTGGTAATGTTTTACAGAATCTCTGTCGTGTCGTCCCGTATGTCTCGGTGCGGACATTATATACGTCTATATCGCAATATAACCTAACCTAACCCATCTAGACCCTCGCTGTTAATGTTTTACAAACTCCCGGTCGTGTCGGCCCGTACTTCTCGGTCGGGACATTATATACGTCTATAACGTTATGCGTCCTAACATAAGGGAACCTAACATCTCGGATGTAGTATTGTCCAACATTCCTGGCGGGTCGGCCCCAACTTCTCGGTGGGCACATTATATACGTCTATATCGTAATATAACCTAACCTAACCCATCTAGACACTCGCTGGTAATGTTTTACAAAGTCCCGGTCGTGTCGGCCCGTACTTCTCGGTGGTGACATTATATACGTCTATAACGTTATATATCCTAACCTAAGGGAAGCTAACATCTCGGATGTAGTATTTTCCAACATTCCTAGCGGGTCGGACCCCACTTCTCGGTGGGCACATTGTATACGTCTATATCGTAATATAACCTAACATAACCCATCTAGACCCTCGCTGGTAATGTTTTACAAAATCCCAGTCGTGTCGGCCCGTACTTCTCGGTGGGGACATTATATACGTCTATAACGTTATATATCATAACCTAAGGCAACTTAACATCTCGGATTTAGTATTTTACAACATTCCTGGCGGGTCGGCCCCAACTTCTCGGTGGGCACATTATATACATCTATATCGTAATATAACCTAACCTAACCCATCTAGACCCTCGCTGGTAATGTTTTACAAAATCCCGGTCGTGTCGGCCCGTACTTCTCGGTGGGGACATTATATACGTCTAAAACGTTATATATCCTAACCTAAAGGAACCTAACCTCTCGGATGTAGTATTTTCCAACATTCCTGGCGGGTCGGCCCCAACTTCTCGGTGGGCACATTATATACGTCTATATCGTAATATAACCTAACCTAACCCATCTAGACCCTCGCTGGTAGTGTTTTACAAAATCCCGGTCGTGCCGGGAACCCGTACTTCTCGGTGGGGACATTATATACGTCTATATCGTTATATATCCTAAACTAAGGCAACCTAACTTCTCGAATATTGTATTTTACAACATTCCAGGCGTGACGGACCCTACTTCTCGGTGGGGACATTATATACGTCTATATCGTAATATAACCTAACCTAACCCATTTTGCCCCTCGCTGGTAATGTTTTACAAAATCCCGGTCGTGTCGGTCCGTACTTCTCGGTGGGGACATTATATACGTCTATAACGTTATACATCCTAACCTAGGGGAAGCTAACATCTCGGATGTAGTATTTTCCAACATTCCTGGCGGGTCGGCCCCAACTTCTCGGTGGGCACATTATATACGTCTATACCTTAATATAGCCTAACCTAACCCATCTAGACCCTCGCTGGCAATGTTATACAAAATCCCGGTCGTGTCGGCACGTACTTCTCTGTGCGGACATTATATACGTCTATAACGTTATATATCCTAACCTAAGGGAACCTAACATCTCGGATGTAGTATTTTCCAACATTCCAGGCGTGACGGCCCCCACTTCTCGGTGGGGACATTATATACGTCTATATCGTAATATAACCTAACTTAACCCGTTTTGCCCCTCCTTGATAATGTTTTACAGAATCCCGGCCGTGTCGTCCCGTACGTCTCGGTAGGGACATTGTATGCATCTGTAACGTAATATACCCTAACCAAAGGCAACCTAACATCTCGAATGTAGTATTTCACAACATACCTGGAGGGTCCGCCCCACTTCTCGGTGGGAACATTATATACGTCTATAACGTAATATAACCCAACCTAACCAATCTGGCACCTCGCTGGTAATGTTTTACAGAATCTCTGTCGTGTCGTCCCGTATGTCTCGGTGCGGACATTATATACGTCTATATCGCAATATAACCTAACCTAACCCATCTAGACCCTCGCTGTTAATGTTTTACAAACTCCCGGTCGTGTCGGCCCGTACTTCTCGGTCGGGACATTATATACGTCTATAACGTTATGCGTCCTAACATAAGGGAACCTAACATCTCGGATGTAGTATTGTCCAACATTCCTGGCGGGTCGGCCCCAACTTCTCGGTGGGCACATTATATACGTCTATATCGTAATATAACCTAACCTAACCCATCTAGACACTCGCTGGTAATGTTTTACAAAGTCCCGGTCGTGTCGGCCCGTACTTCTCGGTGGTGACATTATATACGTCTATAACGTTATATATCCTAACCTAAGGGAAGCTAACATCTCGGATGTAGTATTTTCCAACATTCCTAGCGGGTCGGACCCCACTTCTCGGTGGGCACATTGTATACGTCTATATCGTAATATAACCTAACATAACCCATCTAGACCCTCGCTGGTAATGTTTTACAAAATCCCAGTCGTGTCGGCCCGTACTTCTCGGTGGGGACATTATATACGTCTATAACGTTATATATCATAACCTAAGGCAACTTAACATCTCGGATTTAGTATTTTACAACATTCCTGGCGGGTCGGCCCCAACTTCTCGGTGGGCACATTATATACATCTATATCGTAATATAACCTAACCTAACCCATCTAGACCCTCGCTGGTAATGTTTTACAAAATCCCGGTCGTGTCGGCCCGTACTTCTCGGTGGGGACATTATATACGTCTAAAACGTTATATATCCTAACCTAAAGGAACCTAACCTCTCGGATGTAGTATTTTCCAACATTCCTGGCGGGTCGGCCCCAACTTCTCGGTGGGCACATTATATACGTCTATATCGTAATATAACCTAACCTAACCCATCTAGACCCTCGCTGGTAGTGTTTTACAAAATCCCGGTCGTGCCGGGAACCCGTACTTCTCGGTGGGGACATTATATACGTCTATATCGTTATATATCCTAAACTAAGGCAACCTAACTTCTCGAATATTGTATTTTACAACATTCCAGGCGTGACGGACCCTACTTCTCGGTGGGGACATTATATACGTCTATATCGTAATATAACCTAACCTAACCCATTTTGCCCCTCGCTGGTAATGTTTTACAAAATCCCGGTCGTGTCGGTCCGTACTTCTCGGTGGGGACATTATATACGTCTATAACGTTATACATCCTAACCTAGGGGAAGCTAACATCTCGGATGTAGTATTTTCCAACATTCCTGGCGGGTCGGCCCCAACTTCTCGGTGGGCACATTATATACGTCTATACCTTAATATAGCCTAACCTAACCCATCTAGACCCTCGCTGGCAATGTTATACAAAATCCCGGTCGTGTCGGCACGTACTTCTCTGTGCGGACATTATATACGTCTATAACGTTATATATCCTAACCTAAGGGAACCTAACATCTCGGATGTAGTATTTTCCAACATTCCTAGCGGGTCGGCCCCCACTTCTCGGTGGGCATATTGTATACGTCTATATCGTAATATAACCTAACCTAACCCATCTAGACCCTCCCTGGTAATGTTTTACAAAGTCCCGGTCGTGTCGGCCCGTACATCTCGGTGGGGACATTATATACGTCTATAACGTTATACGTCCTAACATAAGGGAACCTAACATCTCGGATGTAGTATTCTCCAACATTCCTGGCGGGTCGGCCCCAACTTCTCGGTGGGCACATTATATACGTCTATATCGTAGTATAGCCTAACCTGACACATCTAGACCCTCGCTGGTGATGTTTTACAAAATCCCGGTCGTGTCAGCCCGTACTTCTCGGTGGGGATATTATATACGTCTATAAAGTTATATATCCTAACCTAAGGCAACTTAACATCTCGGATGTAGTATTTTCCAACATTCCTGTCGGGTCGGCCCCTACTTCTCGGTGTGCACATTATATACGTCTGTATCGTAATATAACCTAACCTAACCCATCTAGACCCTCGCTGGTAATGTTTTACAAAATCCCGGTCGTGTCGGCCCGTACTTCTCGGTGGGGACATTGTATACGTCTATAACGTTATATATCATAACCTAAGGGAACCTAACATCCCGGTTGTAGTATTTTCCAACATTCCAGGCGTCACGGCCCCTACTTCTCGGTGGGGACATTATATACGTCTATATCGTAATATAACCTAACCTAACCCATTTTGCCCCTCGGTGATAATGTTTTACAGAATCCCGGCCGTGTCGTCCCGTAAGTCTCGGTAGGGACATTGTATGCATCTGTAACGTAATATACCCTAACCTAAGGCAACCTAACATCTCGAATGTGGTATTTCACAACATTCCTGGCGGGTCCGCCCCACTTCTCGGTGGGAACATTATATACGTCTATAACGTAATATAACATAACCTAACCCATCTAGCCCCTAGCTGGGAATGTTTTACAGAATCTCTATCGTGTCGTCCCGTACGTCTCAGTGCGGACATTATATACGTCTATAACGTTATATATCCTAACCTAAGGGAACCTAACATCTCGGATGTAGTATTTTCCAACATTCCTAGCGGGTCGGCCCCCACTTCTCGGTGGGCATATTGTATACGTCTATATCGTAATATAACCTAACCTAACCCATCTAGACCCTCGCTGGTAATGTTTTACAAAGTCCCGGTCGTGTCGGCCCGTACATCTCGGTGGGGACATTATATACGTCTATAACGTTATACGTCCTAACATAAGGGAACCTAACATCTCGGATGTAGTATTCTCCAACATTCCTGGCGGGTCGGCCCCAACTTCTCGGTGGGCACATTATATACGTCTATATCGTAATATAACCTTACCTAACCCATCTAGACCCTCGCTGGTAATGTTTTACAAAATCCCGGTCGTGCCGGGAACCCGTACTTCTCGGTGGGGACATTATATACGTCTATATCGTTATATATCCTAAACTAAGGCAACCTAACTTCTCGAATATTGTATTTTACAACATTCCAGGCGTGACGGACCCTACTTCTCGGTGGGGACATTATATACGTCTATATCGTAATATAACCTAACCTAACCCGTTTTGGCCCTCCGTGATAATGTTTTACAGAATCCCGGCCGTGTCGTCCCGTACGTCTCGGTAGGGACATTGTATGCATCTGTAACGTAATATACCCTAACCAAAGGCAACCTAACATCTCGAATGTAGTATTTCACAACATTCCTGGCGGGTCCGCCCCACTTCTCGGTGGGAACATTATATACGTCTATAACGTAATATAACCTAACCTAACCCCTCTAGCCCCTCGCTGGTAATGTTTTACAGAATCGCGGTCGTGTCGTCCCGTATGTCTCGTTGCGGACATTATATACGTCTATAACGTTATATATTCTAACCTAAGGGAACCTAACCTCTCGGATGTAGTATTTTCCAACATTCCTGGCTGGTCGGCTCCAACTTCTCGGTGGGCACATTATATACGTCTATATCGTAATATAACCTAACTTAACCCGTTTTGCCCCTCCGTGATAATGTTTTACAGAATCCCAGTCGTGTCGGCCCGTAATTCTCGGTGGGGACATTGTATACGTCTACAACGTTATATATCCTAACCTAAGGGAACCTAACTTCTCGGATGTAGTATTTTCCAACATTCCAGGCGTGACGGCCCCTACTTCTCGGTGGGGACATTATATACGTCTATATCGTAATATAACCTAACTTAACCCGTTTTGCCCCTCCTTGATAATGTTTTACAGAATCCCGGCCGTGTCGTCCCGTACGTCTCGGTAGGGACATTGTATGCATCTGTAACGTAATATACCCTAACCAATGGCAACCTAACATCTCGAATGCAGTATTTCACAACATACCTGGAGGGTCCGCCCCACTTCTCGGTGGGAACATTATATACGTCTATAACGTAATATAACCTAACCTAACCCATCTGGCACCTCGCTGGTAATGTTTTACAGAATCTCTGTCGTGTCGTCCCGTATGTCTCGGTGCGGACATTATATACGTCTATATCGCAATATAACCTAACATAACCCATCTAGACCCTCGCTGGTAATGTTTTACAAACTCCCGGTCGTGTCGTCCCGTATGTCTCGGTGCGGACATTATATACGTCTATAACGTTATATATCCTAACCTAAGGCAACTTAACATCTCGGATGTAATATTTTCCAACATTCCTGGCGGGTCGGCCCCAACTTCTCGGTGGGCACATTATATACGTTTATATCGTAATATAACCTAACCTAACCCATCTAGACCCTTGCTGGTAATGTTTTACAAAATTCCGGTCGGGTCGGCACGTACTTCTCGGTGCGGACATTATATACGTCTATAACGTTATATATCCTAACCTAAGGGAACCTAACATCTCGGATGTAGTATTTTCCAACATTCCTGTCGGGTCGGCCCCTACTTCTCGGTGTGCACATTATATACGTCTGTATCGTAATATAACCTAACCTCACCCATCTAGACCCTCGCTGGTAATGTTTTACAAAATCCCGGACGTTTCGGTCCGTACTTCTCGGTGCGAACATTATATACGTCTATAACGTTATATATCCTAACCTAAGGGAACCTAACATCGCGGATGTAGTGTTTCACAACATTCCTGGCGGGTCGGCGCCAATTCTCGGTGGGAACATTATATGCGTCTATAACGTAATATAACCTAACCTAACCCATCTAGACCCTCGCTGGTAATGTTTTACAAAATCCCAGTCGTGTCGGCACGTACTTCTCGGTGGGGACATTATATACGTCTATAACGTTATATATCCTAACCTAAGGGAACCTAACATCTCGGATGTAGTATTTTCCAACATTCCAGGCGTGACGGTATCTACTTCTCGGTGGGGACATTATATACGTCTATATCGTAATATAACCTTACCTAACCCATCTAGACCCTCGCTGGTAATGTTTTACAAAATCCCGGTCGTGCCGGGAACCCGTACTTCTCGGTGGGGACATTATATACGTCTATATCGTTATATATCCTAAACTAAGGCAACCTAACTTCTCGAATATTGTATTTTACAACATTCCAGGCGTGACGGACCCTACTTCTCGGTGGGGACATTATATACGTCTATATCGTAATATAACCTAACCTAACCCATTTTGCCCCTCGCTGGTAATGTTTTACAAAATCCCGGTCGTGTCGGCACGTACTTCTCGGTGCGGACATTATATACGTCTATAACGTTATATATCCTAACCTAAGGGAAACTAACATCTCGGATGTAGTATTTTCCAACATTCCTAGCGGGTCGGCCCCCACTTCTCGGTGGGCACATTTTATACGTCTATATCGTAATATAACCTAACCTAACCCATCTAGACCCTCGCTGGTAATGTTTTACAAAGTCCCGGTCGTGTCGGCCCGTACATCTCGGTGGGGACATTATATACGTCTATAACGATATACGACCTAACATAAGGGAACCTAACATCTCGGATGTAGTATTCTCCAAGATAACTGGCGGGTCGGCCCCAACTTCTCGGTGGGCACATTATATACGTCTATATCGTAGTATAGCCTAACCTGACCCATCTAGACCCTCGCTGGTAATGTTTTACAAAATCCCGGTCGTGTCGGCCCGTACTTCTCGGTGGGGACATTATATACGTTTATAACGTTATATATCCTAACCTAAGGGAACCTAACCTCTCGGATGTAGTATTTTACAACATTCCTGGCGGGTCGGCCCCATCTTCTCGGTGGGCACATTATATACATCTATATCGTAATATAACCTAACCTAACCCGTTTTGCCCCTCCGTGATAATGTTTTACAGAATCCCGGCCGTGTCGTCCCGTACGTCTCGGTAGGGACATTGTATGCATCTGTAACGTAATATACCCTAACCAAAGGCAACCTAACATCTCGAATGTAGTATTTCACAACATTCCTGGCGAGTCCGCCCCACTTCTCGGTGGGAACATTATATACGTCTATAACGTAATATAACCTAACCTAACCCCTCTAGCCCCTCGCTGGTAATGTTTTACAGAATCGCGGTCGTGTCGTCCCGTATGTCTCGTTGCGGACATTATATACGTCTATAACGTTATATATTCTAACCTAAGGGAACCTAACCTCTCGGATGTAGTATTTTCCAACATTCCTGGCTGGTCGGCTCCAACTTCTCGGTGGGCACATTATATACGTCTATATCGTAATATAACCTAACTTAACCCGTTTTGCCCCTCCGTGATAATGTTTTACAGAATCCCAGTCGTGTCGGCCCGTACTTCTCGGTGGGGACATTGTATACGTCTACAACGTTATATATCCTAACCTAAGGGAACCTAACTTCTCGGATGTAGTATTTTCCAACATTCCAGGCGTGACGGCCCCTACTTCTCGGTGGGGACATTATATACGTCTATATCGTAATATAACCTAACTTAACCCGTTTTGCCCCTCCTTGATAATGTTTTACAGAATCCCGGCCGTGTCGTCCCGTACGTCTCGGTAGGGACATTGTATGCATCTGTAACGTAATATACCCTAACCAAAGGCAACCTAACATCTCGAATGCAGTATTTCACAACATACCTGGAGGGTCCGCCCCACTTCTCGGTGGGAACATTATATACGTCTATAACGTAATATAACCTAACCTAACCCATCTGGCACCTCGCTGGTAATGTTTTACAGAATCTCTGTCGTGTCGTCCCGTATGTCTCGGTGCGGACATTATATACGTCTATATCGCAATATAACCTAACATAACCCATCTAGACCCTCGCTGGTAATGTTTTACAAACTCCCGGTCGTGTCGTCCCGTATGTCTCGGTGCGGACATTATATACGTCTATAACGTTATATATCCTAACCTAAGGCAACTTAACATCTCGGATGTAATATTTTCCAACATTCCTGGCGGGTCGGCCCCAACTTCTCGGTGGGCACATTATATACGTTTATATCGTAATATAACCTAACCTAACCCATCTAGACCCTTGCTGGTAATGTTTTACAAAATTCCGGTCGGGTCGGCACGTACTTCTCGGTGCGGACATTATATACGTCTATAACGTTATATATCCTAACCTAAGGGAACCTAACATCTCGGATGTAGTATTTTCCAACATTCCAGGCGTGACGGCATCTACTTCTCGGTGGGGACATTATATACGTCTATATCGTAATATAACCTAACATAACCCATCTAGACCCTCGCTGGTAATGTTTTACAGAATCTCGGTCGTGTCGTCCCGTATGTCTCGGTGCGGACATTATATACGTCTATAACGTTATATATCCTAACCTAAGGAAACTTAACACCTCGGATGTAATATTTTCCAACATTCCTGGCGGGTCGGCCCCAACTTCTCGGTGGGCGCATTATATACGTTTATATCGTAATATAACCTAACCTAACCCATCTAGACCCTTGCTGGTAATGTTTTACAAAATTCCGGTCGTGTCGGCACGTACTTCTCGGTGCGGACATTATATACGTCTATAACGTTATATATCCTAACCTAAGGGAACCTAACATCTCGGATGTAGTATTTTCCAACATTCCTAGCGGGTCGGCCCCTACTTCTCGGTGGGCACATTATATACATCTATAACGTAATATAACCTAACCTAACCCATCTAGACCCTCGCTGGTAATGTTTTACAAAATCCCGGTCGTGCCGGGAACCCGTATTTCTCGGTAGGGACATTATATACGTCTATATCGTAATATAACCTAACCTAACCCATTTTGCCCCTCGCTGGTAATGTTTTACAAAATCCCGGTCGTGTCGGCCCGTACTTCTCGGTGGGGACATTATATACGTCTATATCGTAATATGACCTAACCTAACCCATCTAGACCCTCGCTGGTAATGTTTTACAAAATCCCGGTCGTGTCGGCCCGTACTTCTCGGTGCCGACATTATATACGTCTATAACGTTACATATCCTAACCTAAGGCAACTTAACATCTCGGATGTAGTATTTCACAACATTCCTGGCGGGTCGGCGCCAATTCTCGGTGGGAACATTATATACGTCTATAACGTAATATAACCTAACCTAACCCATCTAGACCCTCGCTGGTAATGTTTTACAAAATCCCAGTCGTGTCGGCACGTACTTCTCGGTGGGGACATTATATACGTCTATAACGTTATATATCCTAACCTAAGGCAACCTAACATCTCGGATGTAGCATTTTCCAACATTCCAGGCGTGACGGCCCCTACTTCTCGGTGGGGACATTATATACGTCTATATCGTAATATAACCTAACTTAACCCGTTTTGCCCCTCCGTGATAATGTTTTACAGAATCCCAGTCGTGTCGGCCCGTACTTCTCGGTGGGGACATTGTATACGTCTACAACGTTATATATCCTAACCTAAGGGAACCTAACATCTCGGATGTAGTATTTTCCAACATTCCAGGCGTGACGGCCCCTACTTC
Organism: Xylocopa violacea; assembly: GCA_963969225.1. Classification (NCBI taxonomy): domain Eukaryota; kingdom Metazoa; phylum Arthropoda; class Insecta; order Hymenoptera; family Apidae; genus Xylocopa; species Xylocopa violacea. The sequence goes on from CAXAJV010000758.1 coordinate 359,114, forward strand.
TCGGTGGGGACATTATATACGTCTATATCGTAATATAACCTAACTTAACCCGTTTTGCCCCTCCGTGATAATGTTTTACAGAATGCCGGCCGTGTCGTCCCGTACGTCTCGGTAGGGACATTATATACGTCTATAACATTATATATCCTAACCTAAAGGAACCTAACCTCTCGGATGTAGTATTTTCCAACATTCCTGGCGGGTCGGCCCCAACTTCTCGGTGGGCACATTATATACGTCTATATCGCAATATAACCTAACCTAACCCATCTAGACCCTCGCTGGTAATGTTTTACAAAATCCCGGTCGTGCCGGGAACCCGTATTTCTCGGTGGGGACATTATATACGTCTATATCGTTATATATCCCAAACTAAGGCAACCTAACTTCTCGAATATTGTATTTTACAACATTCCAGGCGTGACGGACCCTACTTCTCGGTGGGGACATTATATACGTCTATATCGTAATATAACCTAACCTAACCCATTTTGCCCCTCGCTGGTAATGTTTTACAAAATCCCGGTCGTGTCGACCCGTACTTCTTGGTGGGGTCATTATATGCGTCTATAACGTTATATTCTAACCTAAGGGAATCTAACCTCTCGGATGTAGTATTTTCCAACATTCCTGGCGGGTCTGCCCCAACTTCTCGGTGGGCACATTATATACGTCTATATCGTAATATAACCTAACCTAACCCATCTAGAACCTCGCTGGTAATGTTTTACAAAATCCCGGTCGTGTCGACCCGTACTTCTCGGTGGGGATATTATATACGTCTATAACGTTATATATCCTAACCTAAGGGAACCTAACATCTCGGATGTAGTATTTTCCAACATTCCAGGCGTGACGGCCCCCACTTCTCGGTGGGGACATTATATACCTCTATATCGTAATGTAACCTAACCTAACCCATTTTGCCCCTCCGTGATAATGTTTTACAGAATCCCGGCTGTGTCGTCCCGTACGTCTCGGTAGGGACATTGTATGCATCTGTAACGTAATATACCCTAACCAAAGGAAACCTAACATCTCGAATGTAGTATTTCACAACATTCCTGGCGGGTCCGCCCCACTTCTGGGTGGGAACATAATATACGTCTATAACGTAATATAACCTAACCTAACCCATCTACCCCTCGCTGGTAATGTTTTACAGAATCTCGGTCGTGTCTTACCGTATGTCTCGGTGCCGACATTATATACGTCTATAACGTTACATATCCTAACCTAAGGCAACTTAACATCTCGGATGTAGTATTTTCCAACATTCCTGGCGGGTCGGCCCAAACTTCTCGGTGGGCTCATTATATACGTCTATATCTTAATATAACCTAACCTAACCCATCTAGACCCTCGCTGGTAATGTTTTACAGAATCCCGGTCGTGTCGTCTCGTACGCCTCGGTGCGGAAATTATATACGGCTATAACGTTATATATCCTAACCTAAGGGAACCTAACATCTCGGATGTAGTATTTTCCAACATTCCTGGTGGGTCGGCCCCTACTTCTCGGTGGGCACATTATATACGTCTATATCGTAATATAACCTAACCTAAATCATCTAGACCCTCGCTGGTAATGTTTTACAAAATCCCGGTCGTGTCGGCCCGTACTTCTCGGTGCCGACATTATATACGTCTATAACGTTACATATCCTAACCTAAGGCAACTTAACATCTCGGATGTAGTATTTCACAACATTCCTGGCGGGTCGGCGCCAATTCTCGGTGGGAACATTATATACGTCTATAACGTAATATAACCTAACCTAACCCATCTAGACCCTCGCTGGTAATGTTTTACAAAATCCCAGTCGTGTCGGCACGTACTTCTCGGTGGGGACATTATATACGTCTATAACGTTATATATCCTAACCTAAGGCAACCTAACATCTCGGATGTAGCATTTTCCAACATTCCAGGCGTGACGGCCCCTACTTCTCGGTGGGGACATTATATACGTCTATATCGTAATATAACCTAACTTAACCCGTTTTGCCCCTCCGTGATAATGTTTTACAGAATCCCAGTCGTGTCGGCCCGTACTTCTCGGTGGGGACATTGTATACGTCTACAACGTTATATATCCTAACCTAAGGGAACCTAACATCTCGGATGTAGTATTTTCCAACATTCCAGGCGTGACGGCCCCTACTTCTCGGTGGGGACATTATATACGTCTATATCGTAATATAACCTAACTTAACCCGTTTTGCCCCTCCGTGATAATGTTTTACAGAATGCCGGCCGTGTCGTCCCGTACGTCTCGGTAGGGACATTATATACGTCTATAACATTATATATCCTAACCTAAAGGAACCTAACCTCTCGGATGTAGTATTTTCCAACATTCCTGGCGGGTCGGCCCCAACTTCTCGGTGGGCACATTATATACGTCTATATCGCAATATAACCTAACCTAACCCATCTAGACCCTCGCTGGTAATGTTTTACAAAATCCCGGTCGTGCCGGGAACCCGTATTTCTCGGTGGGGACATTATATACGTCTATATCGTTATATATCCCAAACTAAGGCAACCTAACTTCTCGAATATTGTATTTTACAACATTCCAGGCGTGACGGACCCTACTTCTCGGTGGGGACATTATATACGTCTATATCGTAATATAACCTAACCTAACCCATTTTGCCCCTCGCTGGTAATGTTTTACAAAATCCCGGTCGTGTCGACCCGTACTTCTTGGTGGGGTCATTATATGCGTCTATAACGTTATATTCTAACCTAAGGGAATCTAACCTCTCGGATGTAGTATTTTCCAACATTCCTGGCGGGTCTGCCCCAACTTCTCGGTGGGCACATTATATACGTCTATATCGTAATATAACCTAACCTAACCCATCTAGAACCTCGCTGGTAATGTTTTACAAAATCCCGGTCGTGTCGACCCGTACTTCTCGGTGGGGATATTATATACGTCTATAACGTTATATATCCTAACCTAAGGGAACCTAACATCTCGGATGTAGTATTTTCCAACATTCCAGGCGTGACGGCCCCCACTTCTCGGTGGGGACATTATATACCTCTATATCGTAATGTAACCTAACCTAACCCATTTTGCCCCTCCGTGATAATGTTTTACAGAATCCCGGCTGTGTCGTCCCGTACGTCTCGGTAGGGACATTGTATGCATCTGTAACGTAATATACCCTAACCAAAGGAAACCTAACATCTCGAATGTAGTATTTCACAACATTCCTGGCGGGTCCGCCCCACTTCTGGGTGGGAACATAATATACGTCTATAACGTAATATAACCTAACCTAACCCATCTACCCCTCGCTGGTAATGTTTTACAGAATCTCGGTCGTGTCTTACCGTATGTCTCGGTGCCGACATTATATACGTCTATAACGTTACATATCCTAACCTAAGGCAACTTAACATCTCGGATGTAGTATTTTCCAACATTCCTGGCGGGTCGGCCCAAACTTCTCGGTGGGCTCATTATATACGTCTATATCTTAATATAACCTAACCTAACCCATCTAGACCCTCGCTGGTAATGTTTTACAGAATCCCGGTCGTGTCGTCTCGTACGCCTCGGTGCGGAAATTATATACGGCTATAACGTTATATATCCTAACCTAAGGGAACCTAACATCTCGGATGTAGTATTTTCCAACATTCCTGGTGGGTCGGCCCCTACTTCTCGGTGGGCACATTATATACGTCTATATCGTAATATAACCTAACCTAAATCATCTAGACCCTCGCGGGTAATGTTTTACAAAGTCCCGGTCGTGTCGGCCCGTACATCTCGGTGGGGACATTATATACGTCTATAACGTTATACGTCCTAACATAAGGGAACCTAACATCTCTGATGTAGTATTGTCCAACATTCCTGGCGGGTCGGCCCCAACATCTCGGTGGGCACATTATTAATGTCTATATCGTAATATAACCTAACCTAACAAATCTAGACCCTCGCTGGTAATGTTTTACAAAATCCCCGTCGTGTCGGCACGTACTTCTCGGTGGGGACATTATATACGTCTATAACGTTATGTATCCTAACCTAAGGGAACCTAACATCTCGGATGTATTATTTTCCAACATTCCTACCGGGTCGGCCCCTACTTCTCGGTGGGCACATTATATACGTCTATAACGTTATATATCCAACCTAAGGGAACCTAACATCTTGGATGTAGTATTTTCCAACTTTCCAGGCGTGACGGGCCCTACTTCTCGGAGGGGACATTATATACGTCTATATCGTAATATAACCTAACCTAACCCCTCTAGCCCCTCGCTGGTAATGTTTTACAGAATCGCGGTCGTGTCGTCCCGTATGTCTCGGTGCGGACATTATATATTCTAACCTAAGGGAACCTAACCTCTCGGATGTAGTATTTTCCAACATTCTTGGCGGGTCGGCCCCAACTTCTCGGTGGGCACATTATATACATCTATATCGTAATATAACCTAACCTAACCCATCTAGAACCTCGCTGGTAATGTTTTACAAAATCCCGGTCGTGTCGGCACGTACTTCCCGGTGGGGACATTATATACGTCTATAACGTTATGTATCCTAACCTAAGGGAACCTAACATCTCGGATGTAGTATTTTCCAACATTCCTAGCGGGTCGGCCCCTACTTCTCGGTGGGCACATTATATACGTCTATATCGTAATATAACCTAACCTAAACCACCTAGACCCTCGCTGATAATGTTTTACAAAATCACGGTCGTGTCGGCCCGTACTTCTCGGTGGGGACATTATATACGTCTATAACGTTATATATCCTAACCTAAGGGAAGCTAACATCTCGGATGTAGTATTTTCCAACATTCCTGGCGGGTCGGCCCAAACTTCTCGGTGGCCTCATTATATACGTCTATATCGTAATGTAACCTAACCTAACCCATCTAGACCCTCGCTGGTAATGTTTTACAAAATCCCGGTCGTGTCGGCCCGTACTTCTCGGTGGGGACATTATATACGTCTATAACGTTATATATCCTAACCTAAGGGAACCTAACATCTCGGATGTAGTATTTTCCAACATTCCAGGCGTGACGGCCCCTACTTCTCGGTCGGGACATTATATACGTCTATATCGTAATATAACCTAACCTAACCCATCTAGACCTTCGCTGGTAATGTTTTACAAAATCACGGTCGTGTCGGCCCGTACTTCTCGGTGGGGACATTATATACGTCTATAACGTTATATATCCTAACCTAAGGGAACCTAGCATCGCGGATGTAGTATTTCACAACATTCATGGCGGGTCGGCCCCAACTTCTCGGTGGGCACATTATATACATCTATATCGTAATATAACCTAACCTAACCCATCTGGACCCTCGCTGGTAATGTTTTACAAAATCCCGGTCGTGTCGGCCCGTACTTCTCGGTGGGGACATTATATACGTCTATAACGTTATATATCCTAACCTAAGGGAAGCTAGCATCTCGGATGTAGTATTTTCCAGCATTCCTGGCGGGTCGGCCCAAACTTCTCGGCGGGCACATTATATACGTCTATATCGTAATATTGCCTAACCTAACCCATCTAGACCCTCGCTGGTAACGTTTTACAAAATCCCGGTCGTGTCGGCCCGTACTTCTCGGTGGGGACATTATATACGTCTATAACGTTATATGTCCTAACGTAAGGGAACCTAACATCTCGGATGTAGTATTTTCCAACATTCCTGGCGGGTCGGCCCCAACTTCTCGGTGGGCACATTATATACGTTTATATCGTCATATAACCTAACCTAACCCATCTAGACCCTCGCTGGTAATGTTTTACAGAATCCCGGCCGTGTCGTACCGTAGATCTCGGTTGGGACATTGTATGCATCTGTAACGTAATATACCCTAACCAAAGGCAACCTAACATCTCGAATGTAGTATTTCACAACATTCCTGGCGGGTCCGCCCCACTTCTCGGTAGGAACATTATATACGTCTATAACGTAATATAACCTAACCTAACCCATCTAGCCCCTCGCTGGTAATGTTTTACAAAATCCCGGTCGTGTCGGCCCGTACATCTCGGTGGGGATATTATATACGTCTATAACGTTATATATCCTAACCTAAGGGAAGCTAGCATCTCGGATGTAGTATTTTCCAGCATTCCTGGCGGGTCGGCCCAAACTTCTCGGCGGGCACATTATATACGTTTATATCGTCATATAACCTAACCTAACCCATCTAGACCCTCGCTGGTAATGTTTTACAAAATCCCGGTCGTGTCGGCCCGTGCTTCTCGGTGGGGACATTATATACGTCTATAACGTTATATGTCCTAACCTAAGGGAACCTAATATCTCGGATGTAGTATTTTCCAACATTCCTGGCGGGTCGGCCCCAACTTCTCGGTGGGCACATTATATACGTCTATATCGTAATATAACCTAACCTAACCCAACTATACCCTCGCTGGTAATGTTTTACAAAATCCCGGTCGTGTCGGCCCGTACTTCTCGGTGGGGACATTATATACGTCTATAACCTTATATATTCTAACCTAAGGGAACCTAACCTCTCGGATGTAGTATTTTCCAACATTCTTGGCGGGTCGGCCCCAACTTCTCGGTGGGCACATTATATACATCTATATCGTAATATAACCTAACCTAACCCATCTAGAACCTCGCTGGTAATGTTTTACAAAATCCCGGTCGTGTCGGCACGTACTTCTCGGTGGGGACATTATATACGTCTATAACGTTATGTATCCTAACCTAAGGGAACCTAACATCTCGGATGTAGTATTTTCCAACATTCCTAGCGGGTCGGCCCCTACTTCTCGGTGGGCACATTATATACGTCTATATCGTAATATAACCTAACCTAAACCATCTAGACCCTCGCTGATAATGTTTTACAAAATCACGGTCGTGTCGGCCCGTACTTCTCGGTGGGGACATTATATACGTCTATAACGTTATATATCCAAACCTAAGGGAAGCTAACATCTCGGGTGTAGTATTTTCCAACATTCCTGGCGGGTCGGCCCAAACTTCTCGGTGGGCTCATTATATACATCTATATCATAATATAACCCAACCTAACCCATCTAGACCCTCGCTGGTAATGTTTTACAAAATCCCGGTCGTGTCGGCCCCTACTTCTCGGTGGGGACGTTATATGCGTCTATAACGTTATATATCCTAACCTACGGGAACCTAACATCTCGGATGTAGTATTTTCCAACATTCCTAGCGGGTCGGCACCTACTTCTCGGTGGGCACATTATATACGTCTATATCGTAATATAACCTAACCTAACCCATCTAGACCTTCGCTGGTAATGTTTTACAAAATCCCGGTCGTGTCGGCCCGTACTTCTCGGTGGGGACATTATATTCGTCTATAACGTTATATATCCTAACCTAAGGGAACCTAGCATCGCGGATGTAGTATTTCACAACATTCCTGGCGGGTCGGCCCCAACTTCTCGGTGGGCACATTATATACATCTATATCGTAATATAACCTAACCTAACCCATCTGGACGCTCGCTGGTAATGTTTTACAAAATCCCGGTCGTGTCGGCCCGTACTTCTCGGTAGGGACATTATATACGTCTATAACGTTATATATCCTAACCTAAGGGAACTTAACATCTCGGATGTACTATTTTCCAACATTCCTAGCGGGTCGGCCACTCCTTCTCGGTGGGCACATTATATACGTCTATATCGTAATATAACCTAACCTAACCCATCTAGACCCTCGCTGGTAATGTTTTACAAAATCCCGGTCGTGTCGGCACGTACTACTCGGTGGGGACATTATATGCGTCTATAACGTTATACACTAACCTAAGGGAACCTAACCTCTCGGATGTAGTATTCTCCAACATTCCTGGCGCCTCGGCCCCAACTTCTCGGTGGGCACATTATATACGTCTATATCGTAATATAACCTAACCTAACCCATCTAGACCCTCGCTGGTAATGTTTTACAAAATCCCGGTCGTGTCGGCACGTACGTCTCGGTGGGGACATTATATACGTCTATAACGTTATATATCCTAACCTAAGGGAACCTAACATCTCGGATGTAGTATTTTCCAACATTCCTAGCGGGTCGGCCCCTACTTCTCGGTGGGCACATTATATATGTCTATATCGTAATATAACCTAACCTAACCCATTTTGCCCCTCCGTGATAATGTTTTACAGAATCCCGGTCGTGTCGTCCTGTACGTCTCGGTGCGGACATGATATACGTCTATAACGTTATATATCCTAACCTAAGGCAACTTAACATCTCGGATGTAGTATTTTCCAACATTCCTGGCGGGTCGGCCCAGACTTCTTGGTGGGCACATTATATACGTCTATATCGTAATATAACCCAACCTAACCCATCTAGACCCTCGCTGGTAATGTTTTACAAAATCCCGGTCGTGTCGGCCCCTACTTCTCGGTGGGGACGTTATATGCGTCTATAACGTTATATATCCTAACCTAAGGGAACCTAACATCTCGGATGTAGTATTTTCCAACATTCCTGGCGGGTCGGCCCCAACTTCTCGGTGGGCACATTATATACGCCTATATTATAATATAACCTAACCTAAACCACCTAGACCCTGGCTGATAATGTTTTACAAAATCACGGTCGTGTCGGCCCGTACTTCTCGGTGGGGATATTATATACGTCTATAACGTTATATATCCTAACCTAAGGGAAGCTAACATCTCGGATGTAGTATTTTCCAACATTCCTGGCGGGTCGTCCCAAACTTCTCGGTGGGCTCATTATATACGTCTATATCGTAATGTAACCTAACCTAACCCATCTAGACCCTCGCTGGTAATGTTTTACAAAATCCCGGTCGTGTCGGCCCGTACTTCTCGGTGGGGACATTATATACGTCTATAACGTTATATATCCTAACCTAAGGGAACCTAACATCTCGGATGTAGTATTTTCCAACATTCCAGGCGTGACGGCCCCTACTTCTCGGTGGGGACATTATATACGTCTATATCGTAATATAACCTAACCTAACCCGTTTTGCCCCTCCGTGATAATGTTTTACAGAATCCCGGCCGTGTCGTACCGTACGTCTCGGTTGGGACATTGTATGCATCTGTAACTTAATATACCCTAACCAAAGGCAACCTAACATCTCGAATGTAGTATTTCACAACATTCCTGGCGGGTCCGCCCCACTTCTCAGTGGGAACATTATATACGTCTATAACGTAATATAACCTAACCTAACCCCACTAGCCCCTCGCTGGTAATGTTTTACAGAATCGCGGTCGCGTCGTCCCGTATGTCTCGGTGCGGACATTATATACGTCTATAACGTTATATATCCTAACCTAAGGCAACTTAACATCTCGGATGTAGTATTTTCCAACATTCCTGGCGGGTCGGCCCCAACTTCTCGGTGGGCACATTATATACGCCTATATCGTAATATAACCTAACATAACCCATCTAGACCATCGCTGGTAATGTTTTACAAAATCACGGTCGTGTCGGCCGGTACTTCTCGGTGGGGACATTATATACGTCTATAACGCAATATAACCTAACCTAACCCCTCTAGCCCCTCGCTGGTAATGTTTTACAGAATCGCGGTCGTGTCGTCCCGTATGTCTCGGTGCGGACATTATATACGTCTATAACGTTATATATCCAAACCAAAGGCAACTTAACATCTCGGATGTAGTATTTTCCAACATTCCTGGCGGGTCGGCCCCAACTTCTCGGTGGGCACATTATATACGCCTATATCGTAATATAACCTAATATAACCCATCTAGACCCTCGCTGGTAATGTTTTACAAAATCACGGTCGTGTCGGACCGTACTTCTCGGTGGGGACATTATATACGTCTATAACGTTATATATCCTAACCTAAGGGAACCTAACCTCTCGGATGTAGTATTTTCCAACATTCTTGGCGGGTCGGCCCCAACTTCTCGGTGGGCACATTATATACATCTATATCGTAATATAACCTAACCTAACCCATCTAGAACCTCGCTGGTAATGTTTTACAAAATCCCGGTCGTGTCGGCACGTACTTCTCGGTGGGGACATTATATACGTCTATAACGTTATATATACTAACCTAAGGGAACCTAACATCTCGGATGTAGTATTTTCCAACATTCCTAGCGGGTCGGCCCCTACTTCTCGGTGGGCACATTACATACGTCTATATCGTAATATAACCTATCCTAAACCATCTAGACCCTCGCTGGTAATGTTTTACAAAATCCCGGTCGTGTCGGCCCGTACTTCTCGGTGGGGACATTATACACGTCTATAACGTTATATGTCCTAACCTAAGGGAACCTAACATCTCGGATGTAGTATTTTCCAACATTCCTAGCGGGTCGGCCCCTACTTCTCGGTGGGCACATTATATACGTCTATATCATAATATAACCTAACCTAAACCATCTAGACGCTCGCTGGTAATGTTTTACAAAATCCCGGTCGTGTCGGCCCGTGCTTCTCGGTGGGGACATTATATACGTCTATAACGTTATATGTCCTAACCTAAGGGAACCTAATATCTCGGATGTAGTATTTTCCAACATTCCTGGCGGGTCGGCCCCAACTTCTCGGTGGGCACATTAAATACGTCTATATCGTAATATAACCTAACCTAACCCAACTATACCCTCGCTGGTAATGTTTTACAAAATCCCGGTCGTGTCGGCCCGTACTTCTCGGTGGGGACATTATATACGTCTATAACGTTATATATTCTAACCTAAGGGAACCTAACCTCTCGGATGTAGTATTTTCCAACATTCTTGGCGGGTCGGCCCCAACTTCTCGGTGGGCACATTATATACATCTATATCGTAATATAACCTAACCTAACCCATCTAGAACCTCGCTGGTAATGTTTTACAAAATCCCGGTCGTGGCGGCCCGTACTTCTCGGTGGGGACGTTATATGCGTCTATAACGTTATATATCCTAACCTAAGGGAACCTAACATCTCGGATGTAGTATTTTCCAACATTCCTAGCGGGTCGGCCCCTACTTCTCGGTGGGAAAATTATATACGTCTATATCGTAATATAACCTTACCTAACCCATCTAGACCTTCGCTGGTAATGTTTTACAAAATCACGGTCGTGTCGGCCCGTACTTCTCGGTGGGGACATTATATACGTCTATAACGTTATATATCCTAACCTAAGGGAACCTAGCATCGCGGATGTAGTATTTCACAACATTCATGGCGGGTCGGCCCCAACTTCTCGGTGGGCACATTATATACATCTATATCGTAATATAACCTAACCTAACCCATCTAGAACCTCGCTGGTAATGTTTTACAAAATCCCGGTCGTGTCGGCACGTACTTCTCGGTGGGGACATTATATACGTCTATAACGTTATATATACTAACCTAAGGGAACCTAACATCTCGGATGTAGTATTTTCCAACATTCCTAGCGGGTCGGCCCCTACTTCTCGGTGGGCACATTACATACGTCTATATCGTAATATAACCTATCCTAAACCATCTAGACCCTCGCTGGTAATGTTTTACAAAATCCCGGTCGTGTCGGCCCGTACTTCTCGGTGGGGACATTATACACGTCTATAACGTTATATGTCCTAACCTAAGGGAACCTAACATCTCGGATGTAGTATTTTCCAACATTCCTAGCGGGTCGGCCCCTACTTCTCGGTGGGCACATTATATACGTCTATATCATAATATAACCTAACCTAAACCATCTAGACGCTCGCTGGTAATGTTTTACAAAATCCCGGTCGTGTCGGCCCGTGCTTCTCGGTGGGGACATTATATACGTCTATAACGTTATATGTCCTAACCTAAGGGAACCTAATATCTCGGATGTAGTATTTTCCAACATTCCTGGCGGGTCGGCCCCAACTTCTCGGTGGGCACATTAAATACGTCTATATCGTAATATAACCTAACCTAACCCAACTATACCCTCGCTGGTAATGTTTTACAAAATCCCGGTCGTGTCGGCCCGTACTTCTCGGTGGGGACATTATATACGTCTATAACGTTATATATTCTAACCTAAGGGAACCTAACCTCTCGGATGTAGTATTTTCCAACATTCTTGGCGGGTCGGCCCCAACTTCTCGGTGGGCACATTATATACATCTATATCGTAATATAACCTAACCTAACCCATCTAGAACCTCGCTGGTAATGTTTTACAAAATCCCGGTCGTGGCGGCCCGTACTTCTCGGTGGGGACGTTATATGCGTCTATAACGTTATATATCCTAACCTAAGGGAACCTAACATCTCGGATGTAGTATTTTCCAACATTCCTAGCGGGTCGGCCCCTACTTCTCGGTGGGAAAATTATATACGTCTATATCGTAATATAACCTTACCTAACCCATCTAGACCTTCGCTGGTAATGTTTTACAAAATCACGGTCGTGTCGGCCCGTACTTCTCGGTGGGGACATTATATACGTCTATAACGTTATATATCCTAACCTAAGGGAACCTAGCATCGCGGATGTAGTATTTCACAACATTCATGGCGGGTCGGCCCCAACTTCTCGGTGGGCACATTATATACATCTATATCGTAATATAACCTAACCTAACCCATCTGGACCCTCGCTGGTAATGTTTTACAAAATCCCGGTCGTGTCGGCCCGTACTTCTCGGTGGGGACATTATATACGTCTATAACGTTATATATCCTAACCTAAGGGAAGCTAGCATCTCGGATGTAGTATTTTCCAGCATTCCTGGCGGGTCGGCCCAAACTTCTCGGCGGGCACATTATATACGTCTATATCGTAATATTGCCTAACCTAACCCATCTAGACCCTCGCTGGTAACGTTTTACAAAATCCCGGTCGTGTCGGCCCGTACTTCTCGGTGGGGACATTATATACGTCTATAACGTTATATGTCCTAACGTAAGGGAACCTAACATCTCGGATGTAGTATTTTCCAACATTCCTGGCGGGTCGGCCCCAACTTCTCGGTGGGCACATTATATACGTTTATATCGTCATATAACCTAACCTAACCCATCTAGACCCTCGCTGGTAATGTTTTACAGAATCCCGGCCGTGTCGTACCGTAGATCTCGGTTGGGACATTGTATGCATCTGTAACGTAATATACCCTAACCAAAGGCAACCTAACATCTCGAATGTAGTATTTCACAACATTCCTGGCGGGTCCGCCCCACTTCTCGGTAGGAACATTATATACGTCTATAACGTAATATAACCTAACCTAACCCATCTAGCCCCTCGCTGGTAATGTTTTACAAAATCCCGGTCGTGTCGGCCCGTACATCTCGGTGGGGATATTATATACGTCTATAACGTTATATATCCTAACCTAAGGGAAGCTAGCATCTCGGATGTAGTATTTTCCAGCATTCCTGGCGGGTCGGCCCAAACTTCTCGGCGGGCACATTATATACGTTTATATCGTCATATAACCTAACCTAACCCATCTAGACCCTCGCTGGTAATGTTTTACAAAATCCCGGTCGTGTCGGCCCGTGCTTCTCGGTGGGGACATTATATACGTCTATAACGTTATATGTCCTAACCTAAGGGAACCTAATATCTCGGATGTAGTATTTTCCAACATTCCTGGCGGGTCGGCCCCAACTTCTCGGTGGGCACATTATATACGTCTATATCGTAATATAACCTAACCTAACCCAACTATACCCTCGCTGGTAATGTTTTACAAAATCCCGGTCGTGTCGGCCCGTACTTCTCGGTGGGGACATTATATACGTCTATAACCTTATATATTCTAACCTAAGGGAACCTAACCTCTCGGATGTAGTATTTTCCAACATTCTTGGCGGGTCGGCCCCAACTTCTCGGTGGGCACATTATATACATCTATATCGTAATATAACCTAACCTAACCCATCTAGAACCTCGCTGGTAATGTTTTACAAAATCCCGGTCGTGTCGGCACGTACTTCTCGGTGGGGACATTATATACGTCTATAACGTTATGTATCCTAACCTAAGGGAACCTAACATCTCGGATGTAGTATTTTCCAACATTCCTAGCGGGTCGGCCCCTACTTCTCGGTGGGCACATTATATACGTCTATATCGTAATATAACCTAACCTAAACCATCTAGACCCTCGCTGATAATGTTTTACAAAATCACGGTCGTGACGGCCCGTACTTCTCGTTGGGGACATTATATACGTCTATAACGTTATATATCCAAACCTAAGGGAAGCTAACATCTCGGGTGTAGTATTTTCCAACATTCCTGGCGGGTCGGCCCAAACTTCTCGGTGGGCTCATTATATACATCTATATCATAATATAACCCAACCTAACCCATCTAGACCCTCGCTGGTAATGTTTTACAAAATCCCGGTCGTGTCGGCCCCTACTTCTCGGTGGGGACGTTATATGCGTCTATAACGTTATATATCCTAACCTACGGGAACCTAACATCTCGGATGTAGTATTTTCCAACATTCCTAGCGGGTCGGCACCTACTTCTCGGTGGGCACATTATATACGTCTATATCGTAATATAACCTAACCTAACCCATCTAGACCTTCGCTGGTAATGTTTTACAAAATCCCGGTCGTGTCGGCCCGTACTTCTCGGTGGGGACATTATATTCGTCTATAACGTTATATATCCTAACCTAAGGGAACCTAGCATCGCGGATGTAGTATTTCACAACATTCCTGGCGGGTCGGCCCCAACTTCTCGGTGGGCACATTATATACATCTATATCGTAATATAACCTAACCTAACCCATCTGGACGCTCGCTGGTAATGTTTTACAAAATCCCGGTCGTGTCGGCCCGTACTTCTCGGTAGGGACATTATATACGTCTATAACGTTATATATCCTAACCTAAGGGAACTTAACATCTCGGATGTACTATTTTCCAACATTCCTAGCGGGTCGGCCACTCCTTCTCGGTGGGCACATTATATACGTCTATATCGTAATATAACCTAACCTAACCCATCTAGACCCTCGCTGGTAATGTTTTACAAAATCCCGGTCGTGTCGGCACGTACTACTCGGTGGGGACATTATATGCGTCTATAACGTTATATATCCTAACCTAAGGAAACTTAACATCTCGGATGTACTATTTTCCAACATTCCTAGCGGGTCGGCCCCTCCTTCTCGGTGGGCACATAATATACGTCTATATCGTAATATAACCTAACCTACCCCATCTAGACCCTCGCTGGTAACGTTTTACAAAATCCCGGTCGTGTCGGCCCGTACTTCTCGGTGGGGACATTATATACGTCTATAACGTTATATGTCCTAACCTAAGGGAACCTAACATCTCGGATGTAGTATTTTCCAACATTCCTAGCGGGTCGGCCCCTACTTCTCGGTGGGCACATTATATATGTCTATATCGTAATATAACCTAACCTAACCCATTTTGCCCCTCCGTGATAATGTTTTACAGAATCCCGGTCGTGTCGTCCTGTACGTCTCGGTGCGGACATGATATACGTCTATAACGTTATATATCCTAACCTAAGGCAACTTAACATCTCGGATGTAGTATTTTCCAACATTCCTGGCGGGTCGGCCCAGACTTCTTGGTGGGCACATTATATACGTCTATATCGTAATATAACCCAACCTAACCCATCTAGACCCTCGCTGGTAATGTTTTACAAAATCCCGGTCGTGTCGGCCCCTACTTCTCGGTGGGGACGTTATATGCGTCTATAACATTATATATCCTAACCTAAGGGAACCTAATATCTCGGATGTAGTATTTTCCAACATTCCTGGCGGGTCGGCCCCAACTTCTCGGTGGGCACATTATATACGTCTATATCGTAATATAACCTAACCTAACCCAACTATACCCTCGCTGGTAATGTTTTACAAAATCCCGGTCGTGTCGGCCCGTACTTCTCGGTGGGGACATTATATACGTCTATAACCTTATATATTCTAACCTAAGGGAACCTAACCTCTCGGATGTAGTATTTTCCAACATTCTTGGCGGGTCGGCCCCAACTTCTCGGTGGGCACATTATATACATCTATATCGTAATATAACCTAACCTAACCCATCTAGAACCTCGCTGGTAATGTTTTACAAAATCCCGGTCGTGTCGGCACGTACTTCTCGGTGGGGACATTATATACGTCTATAACGTTATGTATCCTAACCTAAGGGAACCTAACATCTCGGATGTAGTATTTTCCAACATTCCTAGCGGGTCGGCCCCTACTTCTCGGTGGGCACATTATATACGTCTATATCGTAATATAACCTAACCTAAACCATCTAGACCCTCGCTGATAATGTTTTACAAAATCACGGTCGTGTCGGCCCGTACTTCTCGGTGGGGACATTATATACGTCTATAACGTTATATATCCAAACCTAAGGGAAGCTAACATCTCGGGTGTAGTATTTTCCAACATTCCTGGCGGGTCGGCCCAAACTTCTCGGTGGGCTCATTATATACATCTATATCATAATATAACCCAACCTAACCCATCTAGACCCTCGCTGGTAATGTTTTACAAAATCCCGGTCGTGTCGGCCCCTACTTCTCGGTGGGGACGTTATATGCGTCTATAACGTTATATATCCTAACCTACGGGAACCTAACATCTCGGATGTAGTATTTTCCAACATTCCTAGCGGGTCGGCACCTACTTCTCGGTGGGCACATTATATACGTCTATATCGTAATATAACCTAACCTAACCCATTTTGCCCCTCCGTGATAATGTTTTACAAAATCCCGGTCGTGTCGGCCCGTACTTCTCGGTGGGGACATTATATTCGTCTATAACGTTATATATCCTAACCTAAGGGAACCTAGCATCGCGGATGTAGTATTTTACAACATTCCTGGCGGGTCGGCCCCAACTTCTCGGTGGGCACATTATATACATCTATATCGTAATATAACCTAACCTAACCCATCTGGACGCTCGCTGGTAATGTTTTACAAAATCCCGGTCGTGTCGGCCCGTACTTCTCGGTAGGGACATTATATACGTCTATAACGTTATATATCCTAACCTAAGGGAACTTAACATCTCGGATGTACTATTTTCCAACATTCCTAGCGGGTCGGCCACTCCTTCTCGGTGGGCACATTATATACGTCTATATCGTAATATAACCTAACCTAACCCATCTAGACCCTCGCTGGTAATGTTTTACAAAATCCCGGTCGTGTCGGCACGTACTACTCGGTGGGGACATTATATGCGTCTATAACGTTATACACTAACCTAAGGGAACCTAACCTCTCGGATGTAGTATTCTCCAACATTCCTGGCGCCTCGGCCCCAACTTCTCGGTGGGCACATTATATACGTCTATATCGTAATATAACCTAACCTAACCCATCTAGACCCTCGCTGGTAATGTTTTACAAAATCCCGGTCGTGTCGGCACGTACGTCTCGGTGGGGACATTATATACGTCTATAACGTTATATATCCTAACCTAAGGGAACCTTACATCTCGGATGTAGTATTTTCCAACATTCCTAGCGGGTCGGCCCCTACTTCTCGGTGGGCACATTATATATGTCTATATCGTAATATAACCTAACCTAACCCATTTTGCCCCTCCGTGATAATGTTTTACAGAATCCCGGTCGTGTCGTCCTGTACGTCTCGGTGCGGACATGATATACGTCTATAACGTTATATATCCTAACCTAAGGCAACTTAACATCTCGGATGTAGTATTTTCCAACATTCCTGGCGGGTCGGCCCAGACTTCTTGGTGGGCACATTATATACGTCTATATCGTAATATAACCCAACCTAACCCATCTAGACCCTCGCTGGTAATGTTTTACAAAATCCCGGTCGTGTCGGCCCCTACTTCTCGGTGGGGACGTTATATGCGTCTATAACGTTATATATCCTAACCTAAGGGAACCTAACATCTCGGATGTAGTATTTTCCAACATTCCTAGCGGGTCGGCCCCTACTTCTCGGTGGGCACATTATATACGTCTATATCGTAATATAACCTAACCTAACCCATCTAGACCTTCGCTGGTAATGTTTTACAAAATCCCGGTCGTGTCGGCCCGTACTTCTCGGTGGGGACATTATATACGTCTATAACGTTATATATCCTAACCTAAGGGAACCTAACATCTCGGATGTAGTATTTTCCAACATTCCTGGCGGGTCGGCCCCAACTTCTCGGTGCGCACATTATATACGTCTATATCGTAATATAACCTAACCTAACCCATCTGGACCCTCGCTGGTAATGTTTTACAAAATCCCGGTCGTGTCGGCCCGTACTTCTCGGTGGGGACATTATATACGTCTATAACGTTATATATCCTAACCTAAGGGAAGCTAGCATCTCGGATGTAGTATTTTCCAGCATTCCTGGCGGGTCGGCCCAAACTTCTCGGCGGGCACATTATATACGTCTATATCGTAATATTGCCTAACCTAACCCATCTAGACCCTCGCTGGTAACGTTTTACAAAATCCCGGTCGTGTCGGCCCGTACTTCTCGGTGGGGACATTATATACGTCTATAACATTATATGTCCTAACGTAAGGGAACCTAACATCTCGGATGTAGTATTTTCCAACATTCCTGGCGGGTCGGCCCCAACTTCTCGGTGGGCACATTATATACGTTTATATCGTCATATAACCTAACCTAACCCATCTAGACCCTCGCTGGTAATGTTTTACAGAATCCCGGCCGTGTCGTACCGTAGATCTCGGTTGGGACATTGTATGCATCTGTAACGTAATATACCCTAACCAAAGGCAACCTAACATCTCGAATGTAGTATTTCACAACATTCCTGGCGGGTCCGCCCCACTTCTCGGTAGGAACATTATATACGTCTATAACGTAATATAACCTAACCTAACCCATCTAGCCCCTCGCTGGTAATGTTTTACAAAATCCTGGTCGTGTCGGCCCGTACTTCTCGGTGGGGTCATTATATACGCCTATAATGTTATATATCCTAACCTAAGGGAACCTGACACCTCGGATGTAGTATTTTCCAGCATTCCTGGCGGGTCGGCCCCTACTTCTCGGTGGGCACATTATATACGTCTATATCGTAATATAACCTAACCTAACCCATCTAGACTCTCGCTGGTAATGTTTTACAACATCCCGGTCGTGTCGGCCCGTACTTCTCGGTGGGGACATTATATACGTCTATAACGTTATATATCCTAACCTAAGGGAAGCTAACATCTCGGATGTAGTATTTTCCAACATTCCTGGCGGGTCCGCTCAAACTTCTCGGTGGGCACATTATATACATCTATATCGTAATATAACCCAACCTAACCCATCTAGACCCTCGCTGGTAATGTTTTACAAAATCCCGGTCGTGTCGGCCCCTACTTCTCGGTGGGGACGTTATATGCGTCTATAACGTTATATATCCTAACCTAAGGGAACCTAACATCTCGGATGTAGTATTTTCCAACATTCCTAGCGGGTCGGCACCTACTTCTCGGTGGGCACATTATATACGTCTATATCATAATATAACCTGACCTAACCCATCTAGACCTTCGCTGGTAATGTTTTACAAAATCCCGGTCGTGTCGGCCCGTACTTCTCGGTGGGGACATTATATTCGTCTATAACGTTATATATCCTAACCTAAGGGAACCTAGCATCGCGGATGTAGTATTTCACAACATTCCTGGCGGGTCGGCCCCAACTTCTCGGTGGGCACATTATACACATCTATATCGTAATATAACCTAACCTAACCCATCTGGACCCTCGCTGGTAATGTTTTACAAAATCCCGGTCGTGTCGGCCCGTACTTCTCGGTGGGGACATTATATACGTCTATAACGTTATATATCCTAATCTAAGGGAAGCTAGCATCTCGGATGTAGTATTTTCCAGCATTCCTGGCGGGTCGGCCCAAACTTCTCGGCGGGCACATTATATACGTCTATATCGTAATATTGCCTAACCTAACCCATCTAGACCCTCGCTGGTAACGTTTTACAAAATCCCGGTCGTGTCGGCCCGTACTTCTCGGTGGGGACATTATATACGTCTATAACGTTATATGTCCTAACGTAAGGGAACCTAACATCTCGGATGTAGTATTTTCCAACATTCCTGGCGGGTCGGCCCCAACTTCTCGGTGGGCACATTATATACGTTTATATCGTCATATAACCTAACCTAACCCATCTAGCCCCTCGCTGGTAATGTTTTACAAAATCCCGGTCGTGTCGGCCCGTACATCTCGGTGGGGATATTATATACGTCTATAACGTTATATATCCTAACCTAAGGGAAGCTAGCATCTCGGATGTAGTATTTTCCAGCATTCCTGGCGGGTCGGCCCAAACTTCTCGGCGGGCACATTATATACGTTTATATCGTCATATAACCTAACCTAACCCATCTAGACCCTCGCTGGTAATGTTTTACAAAATCCCGGTCGTGTCGGCCCGTGCTTCTCGGTGGGGACATTATATACGTCTATAACGTTATATGTCCTAACCTAAGGGAACCTAATATCTCGGATGTAGTATTTTCCAACATTCCTGGCGGGTCGGCCCCAACTTCTCGGTGGGCACATTATATACGTTTATATCGTCATATAACCTAACCTAACCCATCTAGACCCTCGCTGGTAATGTTTTACAAAATCCCGGTCGTGTCGGCCCGTGCTTCTCGGTGGGGACATTATATACGACTATAACGTTATATGTCCTAACCTAAGGGAACCTAATATCTCGGATGTAGTATTTTCCAAGATTCCTGGCGGGTCGGCCCCAACTTCTCGGTCCGCACATTATATACGTCTATATCGTAATATAACCCAACATAACCCATCTAGACCCTCGCTGGTAACGTTTTACAAAATCCGGGTCGTGTCGGCCCGTACTTCTCGGTGGGGACATTATATACGTCTATAACGTTATATGTCCTAATCTAAGGGAACCTAACATCGCGGATGTAGTATTTTCCAACATTCCTGGCGTGTCGGCCCCAACTTCTCGGTGGGCAAATTATATACGTCTATATCGGAATATAACCTAACCTAACCCATCTAGATCCTCGCTGGTAATGCTTTACAAAATCCCGGTCGTGTCGGCCCGTACTTCTCGGTGGGGTCATTATATACGCCTATAATGTTATATATCCTAACCTAAGGGAACCTGACACCTCGGATGTAGTATTTTCCAACATTCCTGGCGGGTCGGCCCCTACTTCTCGGTGGGCACATTATATACGTCTATATCGTAATATAACCTAACCTAACCCATCTAGACTCTCGCTGGTAATGTTTTACAACATCCCGGTCGTGTCGGCCCGTACTTCTCGGTGGGGACATTATATACGTCTATAACGTTATATATCCTAACCTAAGGGAAGCTAACATCTCGGATGTAGTATTTTCCAACATTCCTGGCGGGTCCGCCCAAACTTCTCGGTGGGCACATTATATACATCTATATCGTAATATAACCCAACCTAACCCATCTAGACCCTCGCTGGTAATGTTTTACAAAATCCCGGTCGTGTCGGCCCCTACTTCTCGGTGGGGACGTTATATGCGTCTATAACGTTATATATCCTAACCTAAGGGAACCTAACATCTCGGATGTAGTATTTTCCAACATTCCTAGCGGGTCGGCACCTACTTCTCGGTGGGCACATTATATACGTCTATATCGTAATATAACCTAACCTAACCCATCTAGACCTTCGCTGGTAATGTTTTACAAAATCCCGGTCGTGTCGGCCCGTACTTCTCGGTGGGGACATTATATTCGTCTATAACGTTATATATCCTAACCTAAGGGAACCTAGCATCGCGGATGTAGTATTTCACAACATTCCTGGCGGGTCGGCCCCAACTTCTCGGTGGGCACATTATACACATCTATATCGTAATATAACCTAACCTAACCCATCTGGACCCTCGCTGGTAATGTTTTACAAAATCCCGGTCGTGTCGGCCCGTACTTCTCGGTGGGGACATTATATACGTCTATAACGTTATATATCCTAACCTAAGGGAACTTAACATCTCGGATGTACTATTTTCCAACATTCCTAGCGGGTCGGCCACTCCTTCTCGGTGGGCACATTATATACGTCTATATCGTAATATAACCTAACCTAACCCATCTAGACCCTCGCTGGTAATGTTTTACAAATCCCGGTCGTGTCGGCACGTACTACTCGGTGGGGACATTATATGCGTCTATAACGTTACACACTAACCTAAGGGAACCTAACCTCTCGGATGTAGTATTCTCCAACATTCCTGGCGCCTCGGCCCCAACTTCTCGGTGGGCACATTATATACGTCTATATCGTAATATAACCTAACCTAACCCATCTAGACCCTCGCTGGTAATGTGTTACAAAATCCCGGTCGTGTCGGCACGTACGTCTCGGTGGGGACATTATATACGTCTATAACGTTATATATCCTAACCTAAGGGAACCTAACATCTCGGATGTAGTATTTTCCAACATTCCTAGCGGGTCGGCCCCTACTTCTCGGTGGGCACATTATATATGTCTATATCGTAATATAACCTAACCTAACCCATTTTGCCCCTCCGTGATAATGTTTTACAGAATCCCGGTCGTGTCGTCCTGTACGTCTCGGTGCGGACATGATATACGTCTATAACGTTATATATCCTAACCTAAGGCAACTTAACATCTCGGATGTAGTATTTTCCAACATTCCTGGCGGGTCGGCCCAGACTTCTTGGTGGGCTCATTATATACGTCTATATCGTAATATAACCCAACCTAACCCATCTAGACCCTCGCTGGTAATGTTTTACAAAATCCCGGTCGTGTCGGCCCCTACTTCTCGGTGGGGACGTTATATGCGTCTATAACGTTATATATCCTAACCTAAGGGAACCTAACATCTCGGATGTAGTATTTTCCAACATTCCTAGCGGGTCGGCCCCTACTTCTCGGTGGGCACATTATATACGTCTATATCGTAATATAACCTAACCTAACCCATCTAGACCTTCGCTGGTAATGTTTTACAAAATCCCGGTCGTGTCGGCCCGTACTTCTCGGTGGGGACATTATATACGTCTATAACGTTATATGTCCTAACGTAAGGGAACCTAACATCTCGGATGTAGTATTTTCCAACATTCCTGGCGGGTCGGCCCCAACTTCTCGGTGGGCACATTATATACGTTTATATCGTCATATAACCTAACCTAACCCATCTAGACCCTCGCTGGTAATGTTTTACAGAATCCCGGCCGTGTCGTACCGTAGATCTCGGTTGGGACATTGTATGCATCTGTAACGTAATATACCCTAACCAAAGGCAACCTAACATCTCGAATGTAGTATTTCACAACATTCCTGGCGGGTCCGCCCCACTTCTCGGTAGGAACATTATATACGTCTATAACGTAATATAACCTAACCTAACCCATCTAGCCCCTCGCTGGTAATGTTTTACAAAATCCCGGTCGTGTCGGCCCGTACATCTCGGTGGGGATATTATATACGTCTATAACGTTATATATCCTAACCTAAGGGAAGCTAGCATCTCGGATGTAGTATTTTCCAGCATTCCTGGCGGGTCGGCCCAAACTTCTCGGCGGGCACATTATATACGTTTATATCGTCATATAACCTAACCTAACCCATCTAGACCCTCGCTGGTAAGGTTTTACAAAATCCCGGTCGTGTCGGCCCGTGCTTCTCGGTGGGGACATTATATACGTCTATAACGTTATATGTCCTAACCTAAGGGAACCTAATATCTCGTATGTAGTATTTTCCAACATTCCTGGCGGGTCGGCCCCAACTTCTCGGTGGGCACATTATATACGTTTATATCGTCATATAACCTAACCTAACCCATCTAGACCCTCGCTGGTAATGTTTTACAAAATCCCGGTCGTGTCGGCCCGTGCTTCTCGGTGGGGACATTATATACGACTATAACGTTATATGTCCTAACCTAAGGGAACCTAATATCTCGGATGTAGTATTTTCCAAGATTCCTGGCGGGTCGGCCCCAACTTCTCGGTCCGCACATTATATACGTCTATATCGTAATATAACCCAACATAACCCATCTAGACCCTCGCTGGTAACGTTTTACAAAATCCGGGTCGTGTCGGCCCGTACTTCTCGGTGGGGACATTATATACGTCTATAACGTTATATGTCCTAATCTAAGGGAACCTAACATCGCGGATGTAGTATTTTCCAACATTCCTGGCGTGTCGGCCCCAACTTCTCGGTGGGCAAATTATATACGTCTATATCGGAATATAACCTAACCTAACCCATCTAGATCCTCGCTGGTAATGCTTTACAAAATCCCGGTCGTGTCGGCCCGTACTTCTCGGTGGGGTCATTATATACGCCTATAATGTTATATATCCTAACCTAAGGGAACCTGACACCTCGGATGTAGTATTTTCCAACATTCCTGGCGGGTCGGCCCCTACTTCTCGGTGGGCACATTATATACGTCTATATCGTAATATAACCTAACCTAACCCATCTAGACTCTCGCTGGTAATGTTTTACAACATCCCGGTCGTGTCGGCCCGTACTTCTCGGTGGGGACATTATATACGTCTATAACGTTATATATCCTAACCTAAGGGAAGCTAACATCTCGGATGTAGTATTTTCCAACATTCCTGGCGGGTCCGCCCAAACTTCTCGGTGGGCACATTATATACATCTATATCGTAATATAACCCAACCTAACCCATCTAGACCCTCGCTGGTAATGTTTTACAAAATCCCGGTCGTGTCGGCCCCTACTTCTCGGTGGGGACGTTATATGCGTCTATAACGTTATATATCCTAACCTAAGGGAACCTAACATCTCGGATGTAGTATTTTCCAACATTCCTAGCGGGTCGGCACCTACTTCTCGGTGGGCACATTATATACGTCTATATCGTAATATAACCTAACCTAACCCATCTAGACCTTCGCTGGTAATGTTTTACAAAATCCCGGTCGTGTCGGCCCGTACTTCTCGGTGGGGACATTATATTCGTCTATAACGTTATATATCCTAACCTAAGGGAACCTAGCATCGCGGATGTAGTATTTCACAACATTCCTGGCGGGTCGGCCCCAACTTCTCGGTGGGCACATTATACACATCTATATCGTAATATAACCTAACCTAACCCATCTGGACCCTCGCTGGTAATGTTTTACAAAATCCCGGTCGTGTCGGCCCGTACTTCTCGGTGGGGACATTATATACGTCTATAACGTTATATATCCTAACCTAAGGGAACTTAACATCTCGGATGTACTATTTTCCAACATTCCTAGCGGGTCGGCCACTCCTTCTCGGTGGGCACATTATATACGTCTATATCGTAATATAACCTAACCTAACCCATCTAGACCCTCGCTGGTAATGTTTTACAAATCCCGGTCGTGTCGGCACGTACTACTCGGTGGGGACATTATATGCGTCTATAACGTTACACACTAACCTAAGGGAACCTAACCTCTCGGATGTAGTATTCTCCAACATTCCTGGCGCCTCGGCCCCAACTTCTCGGTGGGCACATTATATACGTCTATATCGTAATATAACCTAACCTAACCCATCTAGACCCTCGCTGGTAATGTGTTACAAAATCCCGGTCGTGTCGGCACGTACGTCTCGGTGGGGACATTATATACGTCTATAACGTTATATATCCTAACCTAAGGGAACCTAACATCTCGGATGTAGTATTTTCCAACATTCCTAGCGGGTCGGCCCCTACTTCTCGGTGGGCACATTATATATGTCTATATCGTAATATAACCTAACCTAACCCATTTTGCCCCTCCGTGATAATGTTTTACAGAATCCCGGTCGTGTCGTCCTGTACGTCTCGGTGCGGACATGATATACGTCTATAACGTTATATATCCTAACCTAAGGCAACTTAACATCTCGGATGTAGTATTTTCCAACATTCCTGGCGGGTCGGCCCAGACTTCTTGGTGGGCTCATTATATACGTCTATATCGTAATATAACCCAACCTAACCCATCTAGACCCTCGCTGGTAATGTTTTACAAAATCCCGGTCGTGTCGGCCCCTACTTCTCGGTGGGGACGTTATATGCGTCTATAACGTTATATATCCTAACCTAAGGGAACCTAACATCTCGGATGTAGTATTTTCCAACATTCCTAGCGGGTCGGCCCCTACTTCTCGGTGGGCACATTATATACGTCTATATCGTAATATAACCTAACCTAACCCATCTAGACCTTCGCTGGTAATGTTTTACAAAATCCCGGTCGTGTCGGCCCGTACTTCTCGGTGGGGACATTATATACGTCTATAACGTTATATGTCCTAACGTAAGGGAACCTAACATCTCGGATGTAGTATTTTCCAACATTCCTGGCGGGTCGGCCCCAGCTTCTCGGTGGGCACATTATATACGTTTATATCGTCATATAACCTAACCTAACCCATCTAGACCCTCGCTGGTAATGTTTTACAGAATCCCGGCCGTGTCGTACCGTAGATCTCGGTTGGGACATTGTATGCATCTGTAACGTAATATACCCTAACCAAAGGCAACCTAACATCTCGAATGTAGTATTTCACAACATTCCTGGCGGGTCCGCCCCACTTCTCGGTAGGAACATTATATACGTCTATAACGTAATATAACCTAACCTAACCCATCTAGCCCCTCGCTGGTAATGTTTTACAAAATCCCGGTCGTGTCGGCCCGTACATCTCGGTGGGGATATTATATACGTCTATAACGTTATATATCCTAACCTAAGGGAAGCTAGCATCTCGGATGTAGTATTTTCCAGCATTCCTGGCGGGTCGGCCCAAACTTCTCGGCGGGCACATTATATACGTTTATATCGTCATATAACCTAACCTAACCCATCTAGACCCTCGCTGGTAAGGTTTTACAAAATCCCGGTCGTGTCGGCCCGTGCTTCTCGGTGGGGACATTATATACGTCTATAACGTTATATGTCCTAACCTAAGGGAACCTAATATCTCGTATGTAGTATTTTCCAACATTCCTGGCGGGTCGGCCCCAACTTCTCGGTGGGCACATTATATACGTTTATATCGTCATATAACCTAACCTAACCCATCTAGACCCTCGCTGGTAATGTTTTACAAAATCCCGGTCGTGTCGGCCCGTGCTTCTCGGTGGGGACATTATATACGACTATAACGTTATATGTCCTAACCTAAGGGAACCTAATATCTCGGATGTAGTATTTTCCAAGATTCCTGGCGGGTCGGCCCCAACTTCTCGGTCCGCACATTATATACGTCTATATCGTAATATAACCCAACATAACCCATCTAGACCCTCGCTGGTAACGTTTTACAAAATCCGGGTCGTGTCGGCCCGTACTTCTCGGTGGGGACATTATATACGTCTATAACGTTATATGTCCTAATCTAAGGGAACCTAACATCGCGGATGTAGTATTTTCCAACATTCCTGGCGTGTCGGCCCCAACTTCTCGGTGGGCAAATTATATACGTCTATATCGGAATATAACCTAACCTAACCCATCTAGATCCTCGCTGGTAATGTTTTACAAAATCCCGGTCGTGTCGGCCCGTACTTCTCGGTGGGGTCATTATATACGCCTATAATGTTATATATCCTAACCTAAGGGAACCTGACACCTCGGATGTAGTATTTTCCAACCTTCCTGGCGGGTCGGCCCCAACTTCTCGGTGGGCACATTATATACGTCTATATCGTAATATAACCTAACCTAACCCAACTATACCCTCGCTGGTAATGTTTTACAACATCCCGGTCGTGTCGGCCCGTACTTCTCGGTGGGGACATTATATACGTCTATAACGTTATATATCCTAACCTAAGGGAAGCTAACATCTCGGATGTAGTATTTTCCAACATTCCTGGCGGGTCCGCCCAAACTTCTCGGTGGGCACATTATATACATCTATATCGTAATATAACCCAACCTAACCCATCTAGACCCTCGCTGGTAATGTTTTACAAAATCCCGGTCGTGTCGGCCCCTACTTCTCGGTGGGGACGTTATATGCGTCTATAACGTTATATATCCTAACCTAAGGGAACCTAACATCTCGGATGTAGTATTTTCCAACATTCCTAGCGGGTCGGCACCTACTTCTCGGTGGGCACATTATATACGTCTATATCGTAATATAACCTAACCTAACCCATCTAGACCTTCGCTGGTAATGTTTTACAAAATCCCGGTCGTGTCGGCCCGTACTTCTCGGTGGGGACATTATATTCGTCTATAACGTTATATATCCTAACCTAAGGGAACCTAGCATCGCGGATGTAGTATTTCACAACATTCCTGGCGGGTCGGCCCCAACTTCTCGGTGGGCACATTATATACATCTATATCGTAATATAACCCAACCTAACCCATCTAGACCCTCGCTGGTAATGTTTTACAAAATCCCGGTCGTGTCGGCCCCTACTTCTCGGTGGGGACGTTATATGCGTCTATAACGTTATATATCCTAACCTAAGGGAACCTAACATCTCGGATGTAGTATTTTCCAACATTCCTAGCGGGTCGGCACCTACTTCTCGGTGGGCACATTATATACGTCTATATCGTAATATAACCTAACCTAACCCATCTAGACCTTCGCTGGTAATGTTTTACAAAATCCCGGTCGTGTCGGCCCGTACTTCTCGGTGGGGATATTATATTCGTCTATAACGTTATATATCCTAACCTAAGGGAACCTAGCATCGCGGATGTAGTATTTCACAACATTCCTGGCGGGTCGGCCCCAACTTCTCGGTGGGCACATTATACACATCTATATCGTAATATAACCTAACCTAACCCATCTGGACCCTCGCTGGTAATGTTTTACAAAATCCCGGTCGTGTCGGCCCGTACTTCTCGGTGGGGACATTATATACGTCTATAACGTTATATATCCTAACCTAAGGGAACTTAACATCTCGGATGTACTATTTTCCAACATTCCTAGCGGGTCGGCCACTCCTTCTCGGTGGGCACATTATATACGTCTATATCGTAATATAACCTAACCTAACCCATCTAGACCCTCGCTGGTAATGTTTTACAAAATCCCGGTCGTGTCGGCACGTACTACTCGGTGGGGACATTATATGCGTCTATAACGTTATACACTAACCTAAGGGAACCTAACCTCTCGGATGTAGTATTCTCCAACATTCCTGGCGCCTCGGCCCCAACTTCTCGGTGGGCACATTATATACGTCTATATCGTAATATAACCTAACCTAACCCATCTAGACCCTCGCTGGTAATGTTTTACAAAATCCCGGTCGTGTCGGCACGTACGTCTCGGTGGGGACATTATATACGTCTATAACGTTATATATCCTAACCTAAGGGAACCTAACATCTCGGATGTAGTATTTTCCAACATTCCTAGCGGGTCGGCCCCTACTTCTCGGTGGGCACATTATATATGTCTATATCGTAATATAACCTAACCTAACCCATTTTGCCCCTCCGTGATAATGTTTTACAGAATCCCGGTCGTGTCGTCCTGTACGTCTCGGTGCGGACATGATATACGTCTATAACGTTATATATCCTAACCTAAGGCAACTTAACATCTCGGATGTAGTATTTTCCAACATTCCTAGCGGGTCGGCCCCTACTTCTCGGTGGGCACATTATATACGTCTATATCGTAATATAACCTAACCTAACCCATCTAGACCTTCGCTGGTAATGTTTTACAAAATCCCGGTCGTGTCGGCCCGTACTTCTCGGTGGGGACATTATATACGTCTATAACGTTATATATCCTAACCTAAGGGAACCTAACATCTCGGATGTAGTATTTTCCAACATTCCTGGCGGGTCGGCCCCAACTTCTCGGTGGGCACATTATATACGTCTATATCGTAATATAACCTAACCTAACCCATCTGGAACCTCGCTGGTAATGTTTTACAAAATCCCGGTCGTGTCGGCCCGTACTTCTCGGTGGGGACATTATATACGTCTATAACGTTATATATCCTAACCTAAGGGAAGCTAGCATCTCGGATGTAGTATTTTCCAGCATTCCTGGCGGGTCGGCCCAAACTTCTCGGCGGGCACATTATATACGTCTATATCGTAATATTGCCTAACCTAACCCATCTAGACCCTCGCTGGTAACGTTTTACAAAATCCCGGTCGTGTCGGCCCGTACTTCTCGGTGGGGACATTATATACGTCTATAACGTTATATGTCCTAACGTAAGGGAACCTAACATCTCGGATGTAGTATTTTCCAACATTCCTGGCGGGTCGGCCCCAACTTCTCGGTGGGCACATTATATACGTTTATATCGTCATATAACCTAACCTAACCCATCTAGACCCTCGCTGGTAATGTTTTACAGAATCCCGGCCGTGTCGTACCGTAGATCTCGGTTGGGACATTGTATGCATCTGTAACGTAATATACCCTAACCAAAGGCAACCTAACATCTCGAATGTAGTATTTCACAACATTCCTGGCGGGTCCGCCCCACTTCTCGGTAGGAACATTATATACGTCTATAACGTAATATAACCTAACCTAACCCATCTAGCCCCTCGCTGGTAATGTTTTACAAAATCCCGGTCGTGTCGGCCCGTACATCTCGGTGGGGATATTATATACGTCTATAACGTTATATATCCTAACCTAAGGGAAGCTAGCATCTCGGATGTAGTATTTTCCAGCATTCCTGGCGGGTCGGCCCAAACTTCTCGGCGGGCACATTATATACGTTTATATCGTCATATAACCTAACCTAACCCATCTAGACCCTCGCTGGTAATGTTTTACAAAATCCCGGTCGTGTCGGCCCGTGCTTCTCGGTGGGGACATTATATACGTCTATAACGTTATATGTCCTAACCTAAGGGAACCTAATATCTCGGATGTAGTATTTTCCAACATTCCTGGCGGGTCGGCCCCAACTTCTCGGTGGGCACATTATATACGTTTATATCGTCATATAACCTAACCTAACCCATCTAGACCCTCGCTGGTAATGTTTTACAAAATCCCGGTCGTGTCGGCCCGTGCTTCTCGGTGGGGACATTATATACGACTATAACGTTATATGTCCTAACCTAAGGGAACCTAATATCTCGGATGTAGTATTTTCCAAGATTCCTGGCGGGTCGGCCCCAACTTCTCGGTCCGCACATTATATACGTCTATATCGTAATATAACCCAACATAACCCATCTAGACCCTCGCTGGTAACGTTTTACAAAATCCGGGTCGTGTCGGCCCGTACTTCTCGGTGGGGACATTATATACGTCTATAACGTTATATGTCCTAATCTAAGGGAACCTAACATCGCGGATGTAGTATTTTCCAACATTCCTGGCGTGTCGGCCCCAACTTCTCGGTGGGCAAATTATATACGTCTATATCGGAATATAACCTAACCTAACCCATCTAGACCCTCGCTGGTAATGTTTTACAAAATCCCGGTCGTGTCGGCCCGTACTTCTCGGTGGGGTCATTATATACGCCTATAATGTTATATATCCTAACCTAAGGGAACCTGACACCTCGGATGTAGTATTTTCCAACATTCCTGGCGGGTCGGCCCCTACTTCTCGGTGGGCACATTATATACGTCTATATCGTAATATAACCTAACCTAACCCATCTAGACTCTCGCTGGTAATGTTTTACAACATCCCGGTCGTGTCGGCCCGTACTTCTCGGTGGGGACATTATATACGTCTATAACGTTATATATCCTAACCTAAGGGAAGCTAACATCTCGGATGTAGTATTTTCCAACATTCCTGGCGGGTCGGCCCCTACTTCTCGGTGGGCACATTATATACGTCTATATAGTAATATAACCTAACCTAACCCATCTAGACTCTCGCTGGTAATGTTTTACAACATCCCGGTCGTGTCGGCCCGTACTTCTCGGTGGGGACATTATATACGTCTATAACGTTATATATCCTAACCTAAGGGAAGCTAACATCTCGGATGTAGTATTTTCCAACATTCCTGGCGGGTCCGCCCAAACTTCTCGGTGGGCACATTATATACATCTATATCGTAATATAACCCAACCTAACCCATCTAGACCCTCGCTGGTAATGTTTTACAAAATCCCGGTCGTGTCGGCCCCTACTTCTCGGTGGGGACGTTATATGCGTCTATAACGTTATATATCCTAACCTAAGGGAACCTAACATCTCGGATGTAGTATTTTCCAACATTCCTAGCGGGTCGGCACCTACTTCTCGGTGGGCACATTATATACGTCTATATCGTAATATGACCTAACCTAACCCATCTAGACCTTCGCTGGTAATGTTTTACAAAATCCCGGTCGTGTCGGCCCGTACTTCTCGGTGGGGACATTATATTCGTCTATAACGTTATATATCCTAACCTAAGGGAACCTAGCATCGCGGATGTAGTATTTCACAACATTCCTGGCGGGTCGGCCCCAACTTCTCGGTGGGCACATTATATACATCTATATCGTAATATAACCTAACCTAACCCATCTGGACCCTCGCTGGTAATGTTTTACAAAATCCCGGTCGTGTCGGCCCGTACTTCTCGGTGGGGACATTATATACGTCTATAACGTTATATATCCTAACCTAAGGGAACTTAACATCTCGGATGTACTATTTTCCAACATTCCTAGCGGGTCGGCCACTCCTTCTCGGTGGGCACATTATATACGTCTATATCGTAATATAACCTAACCTAACCCATCTAGACCCTCGCTTGTAATGTTTTACAAAATCCCGGTCGTGTCGGCACGTACGTCTCGGTGAGGACATTATATACGTCTATAACGTTATATATCCTAACCTAAGGGAACCTAACATCTCGGATGTAGTATTTTCCAACATTCCTAGCGGGTCGGCCCCTACTTCTCGGTGGGCACATTATATACGTCTATATCGTAATATAACCTAACCTAACCCATTTTGCCCCTCCGTGATAATGTTTTACAGAATCCCGGTCGTGTCGTCCTGTACGTCTCGGTGCGGACATGATATACGTCTATAACGTTATATATCCTAACCTAAGGCAACTTAACATCTCGGATGTAGTATTTTCCAACATTCCTAGCGGGTCGGCCCAGACTTCTTGGTGGGCACATTATATACGTCTATATCGTAATATAACCCAACCTAACCCATCTAGACCCTCGCTGGTAATGTTTTACAAAATCCCGGTCGTGTCGGCCCCTACTTCTCGGTGGGGACGTTATATGCGTCTATAACGTTATATATCCTAACCTAAGGGAACCTAGCATCGCGGATGTAGTATTTCACAACATTCCTGGCGGGTCGGCCCCAACTTCTCGGTGGGCACATTATATACATCTATATCGTAATATAACCTAACCTAACCCATCTGGACCCTCGCTGGTAATGTTTTACAAAATCCCGGTCGTGTCGGCCCGTACTTCTC
>CAXAJV010000759.1:5000-7500 GCA_963969225.1 Xylocopa violacea
GCGAGCTCGAACAACTTTATGCTCGCTTCGTGTTGTCGGGTGAAACGGACCGCCTCGAGGCTGTGTACGACGGCGAGTCCCAACGAATCTTTACCCGAACGACGAACGTGTGTACCGTCGTAGACCTCGAATTCGTAGGATCGCGTCGCCCGCTCTTTTATACCAGTCGATCGTACCGTACCGTTTCGTTCGGAGGGGACGATTCGTCGCCGCCAAGCCTCGTTGTCGAGAGTCTGAGAAAACCCGTGCCGTTGCGAGATCGAACAATTTTATGCTCGCTTCGTGTCGCAGGTTAAATTGGACCGCTTCGAGGCTGCGCGCGCGGCGAGTCCCAACGAATCTTCACCCGAACGATGAACGTGTTGTACCGTCGTCGACCTCGAATTCGCAGGATCGTGTGTCGCCCGCTCTTTTATACCAGTCGATCGTACCGTACCGTTTCGTTCGGAGGGGACGATTCGTCGCCGCCAAGCCTCGTTGTCGAGAGTCTGTGAAAACCCGTGCCGTTGCGAGATCGAACAATTTTATGCTCGCTTCGTGTCGCAGGTTAAATTGGACCGCTTCGAGGCTGCGCGCGCGGCGAGTCCCAACGAATCTTCACCCGAACGATGAACGTGTTGTACCGTCGTCGACCTCGAATTCGCAGGATCGTGTGTCGCCCGCTCTTTTATACCAGTCGATCGTACCGTACCGTTTCGTTCGGAGGGGACGATTCGTCGCCGCCAAGCCTCGTTGTTGAGTGTCTGAAAACCCGTTGCCGTTGCGAGATCGAACAATTTTATCCTCGCTTCGTGTCGCAGGTTAAATTGGACCGCTCAGAGGCTGCGCGTGCGGCGAGTCCCAACGAATCATTCACCCGAACGGACGCGCCGTCGTCGACTTCGATTTCTTTTAAGAGCGTGTGTCGCGCGTATCCTGTTTTAGTCGATCGTACCGTTCCGTTCGGAGGGGACGATTCGTCGCCGCCAAGCCTCGCTCTCATAGAGTCTATGAAAACCCGTTGCCGTTGCGAGATCGAACCATTTTATGCTCGCTTCGTGTCGCAGGTTAAATTGGACCGCTCAGAGGCTGCGCGTGCGGCGAGTCCCAACGAATCTTCACCCGAACGGACGCGCCGTCGTCGACTTCGAATTCCTTTAAGAGCGTGTGTCGCGCGTATCCTGTTTTAGTCGATCGTACCGTTCCGTTCGGAGGGGACGATTCGTCGCCGCCAAGCCTCGTTGTCGAGAGTCTGTGAAAACCCGTGCCGTTGCGAGATCGAACAATATTATGCTCGCTTCGCGTTGTCGGGTGAAACAGACCGCCTCGAGGCTGTGTACGACGGCGAGTCCCAACGAATCTTTACCCGAACGACGATCGTCGTCGACTTCGAATTCGTTAAGAGCGTGGTGTCGCGCCGCGTACCCTGGTTGTGTTAATGTCGATCGTACCGTTCCGTTCGGAGGGGACGATTCGTCGGGCCAAGCCTCGTTGGCGATTAGAGTCTGTATAATGAACCCGCCGTTGCGAGATCGAATCTCATTTATTATGCTCGCTTCGTGTTGTCGGGTAAATAAAATTATACAGACCGCGCTCGAGGTGTTGGTGTTGTTAACCGACGAGTCCTAACGAATTTTTCTTACCCGAACGGTAAGTTATGTCGTCGACTTTGCATATTCGACAGGTCGAGTGTGTACCATTATTTTGCGTCTCTGCGTGAAAGCAATACGCCGCTGGTACTTGTTCGTTTTCCCGTTTCACAATTGTGCTGCAAGCTCAGAGGGGACTTGCTTTTTGCCATAGCCTCGTTGTCGAGAGTCTGAGAAACCGGCCGTTGCGAGATCGAATAATTTATACTCGCTTCGTGTTGCCGGGGAAAAACGGTAGACCGCTCGAGGCTTTGGCGGCCGAGTCCCAACGAATTTTTTTTTTTTTTTATCACCTGAGCTCTGAAGCACAGATCGTGCAGTGGATCGTGGAATTTGAGGAACTTGTACCACGCACCTGTGTTCGGGTTTTGATCGTGTCGTTCGTTCAGAGGGGACCGCTTCGCCGAGCGAAGCCTCGTTGTCGCGAGTCTGGAAACACACCCGCCGTTGCGAGATCGAATAATTTTTTATGCTCGCTTCGTGTTGTCGGGTGGGTAAAATTATAGACCGCTTCGAGGTTTCACGGCGAGTCCCATCGATATTTTACGACTTACCTGTACGAACGTCGTCAACTTCTC
Organism: Xylocopa violacea; assembly: GCA_963969225.1. NCBI lineage: Eukaryota > Metazoa > Arthropoda > Insecta > Hymenoptera > Apidae > Xylocopa > Xylocopa violacea. The sequence continues at coordinate 7,207 of CAXAJV010000759.1, forward strand.
GAAAGCAATACGCCGCTGGGTGTTGGATATCTTTCTTTTTTTTTTTTTTTTGTATTCACTTCCACGTGCCATTCGTTCAGAGGGGACGACGATATATTCGCGTTTGCGTATTCTTCCTCGTTGTCGAGAGTCCCTTAATAAACCCGCCGTTGCGAGATCGAATTTTACAAGCTCGCTTCGTGTTGTCGGGAGGAAGGGGGGACCGCCTCGAGGGTCTGCGCGATACGCGCGAAGAAGAGTCCTAACGAATTTTCGAAAAATTTTATCTACCTGGACGCGTGGCACACTGGCGTG
>CAXAJV010000759.1:12500-16722 GCA_963969225.1 Xylocopa violacea
TATGACTCTCTTAAATCTTAAGTCATAGTTGCTAAATGGGTCCTCAAGCTTAACTGTCATCTAGCCTCTGAGGATCAAGTCTCGGGATGCGCCTCCACGTGGTCCCGCTGGGCATGGCAGAATGGCCTTTGGGTCGTCCTGCCATGGCTGAAGCATCTCGAGGCGAGTTTTGCTCACAACATCGAGCTAGGGGTTTCGGAAGCGTGCAGCCCATGCAAGCGGCCATCCAACTTTTCGCGTTTTTCCGATTCCCTGAATCAAAAGTTGGAGGCACAGGGGCTTCAAAACCCCGCCGGCTGTCGGGCTTGCGACCCGGCAGTCGTGCGTAGCTTGCACCAATGAATAAAAAGAATTCACTGGGGCCATTCCCCAGACGTCGGGCGCAGCCTCGGACACCCGACCAAGCTACACCTGGGGGAGGTTCCTCTGGTGCCTCTCCCTCTCGCGCGCATACCACCCGAGCATCCGCAACTTCATCAGCGGACATAACATGCCGGATTTGTCAACCACCACGCAATTTCAACAGCGCGCGTGGGTTGGCTAATCACATGCGCACGCACCGCAGCGCAACACCTGCTGCGGCACGGCCAATAGAATCAGCCGGTACTGCCTCGGTGACACCACCATCCGTCCTAATCGAGCAGTACGCGTGCCCTGATTGCCAACGGTCGTTTACTACCCGTACCGGTCTCGGCGTCCACAGAAAGTCCCAACATCCTGACCTCGTGAACGCCGAGATTGTCGTCGACCGCGCCCGCAAGGGACTCTCGCAGGAGGAGATGCGAATGGCTGCGACTGAGGAGGCTTACGTGATCAAGTATGGTCATGATAGATCGGGCAATGCTGTCCGATTTATCAACGTCTTTCTGGCACCGTGCTTTCCTGGGAGGAATTCCGATGGAATCAAGTACGCCAGGAAGACTGCAGCATACCGCCAGCTACTGGACCAGGCCCTTAGAGCCCTTGACTGCACGACCTCCGGCGCACCGACGTCTCCCTCTGCCGGCACAACATCATTAGAGGGTCCAACCACTTCACCTGCAGATGTGGCGCTCGAGAGTGACGCTTCATCCCCTAACCCGAGGGAACTGTATGCAGATGCCATCAGGCATCTCATGCAGGAAGTATCGGGTGATGACTCGCTCGCAGGGCATCCCTTGATTCCCCTGGGTGAACAGCTTTTGGGAGGCCACGACGTGACCCTAGGTGTTACCGAGTGGATACGGGCTGCCGCGAAGCCTATGGCCCGGAAGCGTCATTCTCGGAAGCGGCGCGGCCGCGAGGGCGGTGCCGGTGCAAGTCGCCAGAAGACCAGGCGCAGGGAATATGCCAGGATGCAGTCTCTGTTCAAGACCAACATGAGCAGAGCTGCAAAGTTGGTGCTGGACGGAGATACCGAGGCAACAACACCTAGCCTTGAGGAGATGGTCGAATTTTGGTCCCCAATCTTCGGCCATCAATCTACCCACGTCGAACAGCATCCACCTCTGCCAGTCCATCGGCAGAGGTTTAACTTGGCAGAGCCCATCACAACCACCGAGGTGGGCTCAATCAATGTTCCCAATGGCTCGTCACCCGGCATCGACGGCATAACACCTGCCGTTTGGAGGCAGTGCCCGGTCTCTGTACGTGCCCTTCTGTACAACATGATCCTGTACATCGGATCCTTCCCGGAAGAAATTCTCGCCAGTAGGACTGTCTTTGTACCAAAGAAGGCGAATGCCATCTTGCCTTCGGACTTTAGGCCTATAAGCATCTCCTCGGTTGTAGTGCGCCAGCTGCATAAGATCTTGGCTAGGCGCATGATGGCTGACGGAATGGTCGACGAGAGGCAAAGATGCCTCGAGGATGGCTGCGCTGAGAACATAGCCGTCCTGGCCTCAACCATCGACCACGCTCGGGGGCGACGTCGTGAACTTCACGTCGTGTCTCTCGACGTGGCCAAGGCTTTCGACTCCGTCAGCCACCAGGCCATAACATCGGCCCTCACTGAGGTAGGTGTGCCGGAGGTCCTCGTTAGGTACATTGAGACCTCTTACCGTAACTCCACTACCATCTTGGAGGTGCGAGGCGGGAAATCCGGGAGGATTGTTGTGAATAGAGGTGTACGGCAGGGTGATCCAATGAGCACCATTATCTTCTCGTTGGTCACAGACCGGATACTGCGCTCCGTCCCAACTACGGTCGGGTATGAGATGAACCCTGGCCACCTGATTAGCGCTGTCGCATACGCAGACGATATCTGCCTGGTTTCTTCATCGACCACTGGTATGTCAGCAGCGCTAACCGCGGCGGAGAATATGGCCAGACAACAAGGGCTTGCGTTTAACACCTCTAAATGCGTTGCCACCTCCATTGTTCCATCCGGGCGGGACAAGAAGGTCAAAGTTTTGACCTCTCCCCAATTCACGCTCATGGACCGGGTGCCCATTAGACAGCTGGGCCCCACCGAGGAATGGAAATACCTCGGTGTGAACCTGAGTCCATCAGGAGTGAGGAGGGTGTCTCCAACCCTCGAGGTGGAGCTACAGCGCATTACGCGGGCTCCCTTGAAACCACAGCAGCGCCTTACCATCTTGCGCTACTACTTGTTGACCAGGTACTACCATCGCCTGGTCCTGTCTGGCTGTACCTTGAAGGTCTTACGATCCCTTGACCTTCAGGTGAGGGCCGCGGTCCGCAGGTGGCTGAGGCTGCCGGGAGATGTTCCGGTGGCCTACTTCCATTCGGCCTGCAGAGACGGCGGACTTGGAATCCCCTCATTCCTGACAACCATCCCCGGCCTAATGCGCGACCGGCTCATGGCGATGAAGAATTCTTCATCCCGATCCGTTAGGATCGCGTATGAGTCGGTCTGGGTCCAAAATAAGATCTTGTGGACCGATAGAGCCTTGAATCCTAACGGGGAGAGGCTCTACAGCCCTCAACAGCGGGCTAAGCATTGGGCCGACAGACTCTACGAATCTGTTGATGGTAGGGAGCTGAGGGAATGCGGGAGGACCACCGCTACCACCAGGTGGATCGGAGCGGGCGTGTCTGGTGTACCCGGAAGGGACTACATCCAGTACCATCACGTCCGCATCAACAGTCTTCCCACACTAGTCCGTACGTCTCGCGGTCAGAGGCGCGTGCACAGCAACATCAAGTGCCGCGCGGGCTGTGCCTGCACCGAAACTGCCGCACACGTCATCCAATCCTGCTTCCGTACCCACGGAGGCAGAATTAAGCGGCACGATGCAGTGTGCAAAACTCTGGCCGACCATCTGCGGGCCCGCGGGATGAAGGTTCTATTTGAGCCCCATCTCCGCACAGAAGTGGGCCTTAATAAACCGGACCTCCTGGTGCAATCGGGTGACAAAGGCTATATCGTGGACGCCCAGATCGTGTCCGGCGTTCCCCCGCTCGACGGCAGTCATCTGAGGAAGGTGGAGAAGTACAGCACTCCACAGGTTATAGAGGCGGCGGCTAACATCTTACGTCTGCCTCCTTCCTCGATGACTGTTACATCATGTACCCTATCTTGGAGGGGGGTATGGAGTGGGGCGTCGGCACAATCTCTTCAGACTGATCTGGGTGTTCCGATTGGCCTCTTATCGGGCATTGCGACTCGGGTGTTGCAAGGGTCCCACACCAACTGGACCCGATGGGGCCAAATGACATCTAGGGCCCCACATGCGCGCGAGGGGGTGGGGTAGGAGCAGGACCCTTCCTCCATTATTACAGGGTAACCCGCACCCTTCCATCTTAATTCGGCAGCGGGAAATAAAGCCGTCGTCCACCTCGTAATATAAGGTGGGCAAGAGGAGTGGTTTTTAGTGGGTATGCCTAGCCATCGTGCCATGGAGACTCCCACACTATCCCGTCAGCTTGCTGTCGGGGTGCCTATAAAAGGTTTTCCCTCCTGAAAAAAAAAAAAAAAAAAAAAAAAAAAAATAGCCAAATGCCTCGTCATCTAATTAGTGACGCGCATGAATGGATTAACGAGATTCCCAATTCTGTCCCTATCTGGCGGGAGAAGCTATGGCCCCATTGGGATTTAAGATGGTGTAGGGGAGCACCCCCCCTAGTCGTTGCCTCCATGTGCAAATCTCTAGGATAGCAGGTGGGAAGGATAAAAATACCTGTGACCTCCTACGGGCCATAGTTAGCAAGCAGCCACCTCCTCGTGGTTCCCGCCGTCAGTAGTCCCACAGCTAGATCTGTGTGGGTGAAGCAAAGGGCT
>CAXAJV010000760.1:0-65000 GCA_963969225.1 Xylocopa violacea
ATATATCCTAACCTAAGGCAACCTAACATCTCGGATGTAATATTTGACAACATACCTGGCGTGTCGGACCCTACTTCTCGGAGGGAACAGTATATACGTCTATAACGTCATATATCCTAACCTGAGGCAACCTAACATCTCGGATGTAACATTTGACAACATTCCAGACGTGTCGGTCCCTACGTCTCGGTGGTAACATTACATGCGTCTATAACGGTATATATCCTAATCTAAGACAACCTAACATCTCGGATGCAATATTTGACAACATTCCTGGCCTGTCGAACCCTACTTCTCGGAGGGAACAGTATATACGTCTATAACGTCATATATCTTAACATAAGGCAACCTAACGTCTCGGATGTAACATTTGACAACATTCCAGGCGTGTCGGTACATACGTCTCGGTGGTAACATTATATGCGTCTGTAACGTTATATATCCTAACCTAAGGCAACCTAACATCTCGGATGTAACATTTGACAACATTCCAGGCGTGTCGGTCCCTACGTCTCGGTGGTAACATTATATGCGTCTATAACGTTATATATCCTAGCCTAAGGCAACCTAACATCTCGGATGTAATATTTGACAACATTCCTGTCGTGTCGGACCCTACTTCTCGGTGGGAACTCTAAGTACGTCTATAACGTTATATATCCTAACCTAAGGCAACCTATTATCTCAGACGTAATATTTTACAACACTCCTGGCGTGTCAGAGCATTCTTTTCGATGGGAACATTATATACGTCTATAACGTTATACATCCTAACCTAAGGCAACCTAACATCTCGGATGCAATATTTGACAACATTCGTGGCCTGTCGAATTCTACTTCTCGGAGGGAACAGTATATACGTCTATAAGGTCATATATCCTAACCTAAGGCAACCTAACATCTGGGATGTAACATTTGACAACATTCCTGGCGTGTCGGACCCTACTTCTCGGTCGGAACTGTATATACGTCTATACGTTATATATCCTAACCTAAGGCAACCTAACATCTCGGATGTAATATTTGACGACATACCTGGCGTGTCGGACCCTACTTCTCGGAGGGAACAGTATATATGTCCATAACGTCATATATCCTAACCTGAGGCAACCTAACATCTCGGATGTAACATTTGACAACATTCCAGGCGTGTCGGTCCCTACGTCTCGGTGGTAACATTACATGCGTCTATAACGATATATATCCTAACCTAAGGCAACCTAACATCTCGGATGTAATATTTGACAACATTCCTGTCGTGTCGGACCCTACTTCTCGGAGGGAACAGTATATACGTCTATAACGTCATATATCTTAACATAAGGCAACCTAACGTCTCGGATGTAACATTTGACAACATTCCAGGCGTGTCGGTACATACGTCTCGGTGGTAACATTATATGCGTCTGTAACGTTATATATCCTAACCTAAGGCAACCTAACATCTCGGATGTAACATTTGACAACATTCCAGGCGTGTCGGTCCCTACGTCTCGGTGGTAACATTAATGCGTCTATAACGTTATATATCCTAACCTAAGCCAACCTAACAACTCGGATGTAATACTTGACAACATTCCAGGCGTGTCGGTCCCTACGTCTCGGTGGTAACATTATATGCGTCTGTAACGTTATATATCCTAACCTAAGGCAACCTAACATCTCGGATGTAACATTTGACAACATTCCAGGCGTGTCGGTACATACGTCTCGGTGGTAACATTATATGCGTCTATAATGTTATATATCCTAACCTAAGGCAACCTAACATCTCGGATGTAACATTTGACAACATTCCAGGCGTGTCGGTCCCTACGTCTCGGTGGTAACGTTACATGCGTCTATAACGTTATATATCCTAACCTAAGGCCACCTAAAACCTCGGATGTAATACTTGACAATATTTCTGGCGTGTCGAACCCTACTTCTCGCTGGGACCAGTTTATACGTCTATAACGTTATACACCCTAACCTAAGGCAACCTAACATCTCGGTTGCAATATTTGACAACATTCGTGGCCTGTCGAATTCTTCTTCTCGGAGGGAACAGTATATACGTCTATAAGGTCATATATCCTAACCTAAGGCAACCTAACGTCTCGGATGTAACATTTGACAACATTCCAGGCGTGTCGGTACATACGTCTCGGTGGTAACATTATATGCGTCTGTAACGTTATATATCCTAACCTAAGGCAACCTAACATCTCGGATGTAACATTTGACAACATTCCAGGCGTGTCGGTCCCTACGTCTCGGTGGTAACATTAATGCGTCTATAACGTTATATATCCTAACCTAAGCCAACCTAACAACTCGGATGTAATACTTGACAACATTCCAGGCGTGTCGGTCCCTACGTCTCGGTGGTAACATTATATGCGTCTGTAACGTTATATATCCTAACCTAAGGCAACCTAACATCTCGGATGTAACATTTGACAACATTCCAGGCGTGTCGGTACATACGTCTCGGTGGTAACATTATATGCGTCTATAATGTTATATATCCTAACCTAAGGCAACCTAACATCTCGGATGTAACATTTGACAACATTCCAGGCGTGTCGGTCCCTACGTCTCGGTGGTAACGTTACATGCGTCTATAACGTTATATATCCTAACCTAAGGCCACCTAAAACCTCGGATGTAATACTTGACAATATTTCTGGCGTGTCGAACCCTACTTCTCGCTGGGACCAGTTTATACGTCTATAACGTTATACACCCTAACCTAAGGCAACCTAACATCTCGGTTGCAATATTTGACAACATTCGTGGCCTGTCGAATTCTTCTTCTCGGAGGGAACAGTATATACGTCTATAAGGTCATATATCCTAACCTAAGGCAACCTAACATCTGGGATGTAACATTTGACAACATTCCTGGCGTGTCGGACCATACTTCTCGGTCCGAACAGTATATACGTCTATAACGTTATATATCCTAACCTAAGACAACCTAACATCTCGGATGTAATATTTGACAACATTCCTGGCCTGTCGGACCCTACTTCTCGGAGGGAACAGTATATACGTCTATAACGTCATATATCTTAACATAAGGCAACCTAAGTCTCGGATGATACATTTGACAACATTCCAGGCGTGTCGGTACCTACGTCTGGGTGGTAACATTATATGCGTCTATAACGTTATATATCCTCACCTAAGGCAACCTAACATCTCGGATGTAACATTTGACAACATTCCAGGCGTGTCGGTCCCTACGTCTCGGTGGTAATGTTACATGCGTCTATAGCGTTATATAGCCTAACCTAGGGCCACCTAACACCTCGGATGTAATACTTGACAACATTCCTGGCGTGTCGAACCCTACTTCTCGGTGGGACCAGTTTATACGTCTATAACGTTATACATCCTAACCTAAGGCAACCTAACATCTCGGATGCAATATTTGACAACATTCGTGGCCTGTCGAATTCTACTTCTCGGAGGGAACAGTATATACGTCTATAAGGTCATATATCCTAACCTAAGGCAACCTAACATCTGGGATGTAACATTTGACAACATTCCTGGCGTGTCGGACCCTACGTCTCGGAGGGAACAGTATATACGTCTATAACGTCATATATCTTAACATAAGGCAACCTAACGTCTCGGATGTAACATTTGACAACATTCCTGGCCTGTCGAACATTACTTCTCGGAGGGAACAGTATATACGTCTACAACGTCATATATCCTAACCGAAGGCAACCTAACATCTCGGATGTAACATTTGACAACATTCCAGGCGTGTCGGTCCCTACGTCTCGGTGGTAACATTACATGCGTCTATAACGGTATATATCCTAATCTAAGGCAACCTAACATCTCGGATGCAATATTTGACAACATTCCTGGCCTGTCGAACCCTACTTCTCGGAGGGAACAGTATATACGTCTATAACGTCATATATCTTAACATAAGGCAACCTAACGTCTCGGATGTAACATTTGACAACATTCCAGGCGTGTCGGTACATACGTCTCGGTGGTAACATTATATGCGTCTGTAACGTTATATATCCTAACCTAAGGCAACCTAACATCTCGGATGTAACATTTGACAACATTCCAGGCGTGTCGGTCCCTACGTCTCGGTGGTAACATTAATGCGTCTATAACGTTATATATCCTAACCTAAGCCAACCTAACAACTCGGATGTAATATTTGACAACATTCCAGGCGTGTCGGTCCCTACGTCTCGGAGGGAACAGTATATACGTCTATAACGTCATATATCTTAACATAAGGCAACCTAACGTCTCGGATGTAACATTTGACAACATTCCTGGCCTGTCGAACATTACTTCTCGGAGGGAACAGTATGTACGTCTACAACGTCATATATCCTAACCGAAGGCAACTTAACATCTCGGATGTAACATTTGACAACATTCCAGGCGTGTCGGTCCCTACGTCTCGGTGGTAACATTACATGCGTCTATAACGGTATATATCCTAATCTAAGGCAACCTAACATCTCGGATGCAATATTTGACAACATTCCTGGCCTGTCGAACCCTACTTCTCGGAGGGAACAGTATATACGTCTACAACGTCATATATCCTAACCTAAGGCAACCTAACATCTCGGATGTAACAATTTGACAACATTCCAGGCGTGTCGGTCCCTACGTCTCGGTGGTAACATTATATGCGTCTATAACGTTATATATCCTAGCCTAAGGCAACCTAACATCTCGGATGTAATATTTGACAACATTCCTGTCGTGTCGGACCCTACTTCTCGGTGGGAACTCTAAGTACGTCTATAACGTTATATATCCTAACCTAAGGCAACCTATTATCTCAGACGTAATATTTTACAACACTCCTGGCGTGTCAGAGCATTCTTTTCGATGGGAACATTATATACGTCTATAACGTTATACATCCTAACCTAAGGCAACCTAACATCTCGGATGCAATATTTGACAACATTCGTGGCCTGTCGAATTCTACTTCTCGGAGGGAACAGTATATACGTCTATAAGGTCATATATCCTAACCTAAGGCAACCTAACATCTGGGATGTAACATTTGACAACATTCCTGGCGTGTCGGACCCTACTTCTCGGTCGGAACTGTATATACGTCTATACGTTATATATCCTAACCTAAGGCAACCTAACATCTCGGATGTAATATTTGACAACATACCTGGCGTGTCGGACCCTACTTCTCGGAGGGAACAGTATATACGTCTATAACGTCATATATCCTAACCTGAGGCAACCTAACATCTCGGATGTAACATTTGACAACATTCCAGACGTGTCGGTCCCTACGTCTCGGTGGTAACATTACATGCGTCTATAACGGTATATATCCTAATCTAAGACAACCTAACATCTCGGATGCAATATTTGACAACATTCCTGGCCTGTCGAACCCTACTTCTCGGAGGGAACAGTATATACGTCTATAACGTCATATATCTTAACATAAGGCAACCTAACGTCTCGGATGTAACATTTGACAACATTCCAGGCGTGTCGGTACATACGTCTCGGTGGTAACATTATATGCGTCTGTAACGTTATATATCCTAACCTAAGGCAACCTAACATCTCGGATGTAACATTTGACAACATTCCAGGCGTGTCGGTCCCTACGTCTCGGTGGTAACATTATATGCGTCTATAACGTTATATATCCTAGCCTAAGGCAACCTAACATCTCGGATGTAATATTTGACAACATTCCTGTCGTGTCGGACCCTACTTCTCGGTGGGAACTCTAAGTACGTCTATAACGTTATATATCCTAACCTAAGGCAACCTATTATCTCAGACGTAATATTTTACAACACTCCTGGCGTGTCAGAGCATTCTTTTCGATGGGAACATTATATACGTCTATAACGTTATACATCCTAACCTAAGGCAACCTAACATCTCGGATGCAATATTTGACAACATTCGTGGCCTGTCGAATTCTACTTCTCGGAGGGAACAGTATATACGTCTATAAGGTCATATATCCTAACCTAAGGCAACCTAACATCTGGGATGTAACATTTGACAACATTCCTGGCGTGTCGGACCCTACTTCTCGGTCGGAACTGTATATACGTCTATACGTTATATATCCTAACCTAAGGCAACCTAACATCTCGGATGTAATATTTGACGACATACCTGGCGTGTCGGACCCTACTTCTCGGAGGGAACAGTATATATGTCCATAACGTCATATATCCTAACCTGAGGCAACCTAACATCTCGGATGTAACATTTGACAACATTCCAGGCGTGTCGGTCCCTACGTCTCGGTGGTAACATTACATGCGTCTATAACGATATATATCCTAACCTAAGGCAACCTAACATCTCGGATGTAATATTTGACAACATTCCTGTCGTGTCGGACCCTACTTCTCGGAGGGAACAGTATATACGTCTATAACGTCATATATCTTAACATAAGGCAACCTAACGTCTCGGATGTAACATTTGACAACATTCCAGGCGTGTCGGTACATACGTCTCGGTGGTAACATTATATGCGTCTGTAACGTTATATATCCTAACCTAAGGCAACCTAACATCTCGGATGTAACATTTGACAACATTCCAGGCGTGTCGGTCCCTACGTCTCGGTGGTAACATTAATGCGTCTATAACGTTATATATCCTAACCTAAGCCAACCTAACAACTCGGATGTAATACTTGACAACATTCCAGGCGTGTCGGTACATACGTCTCGGTGGTAACATTATATGCGTCTGTAACGTTATATATCCTAACCTAAGGCAACCTAACATCTCGGATGTAACATTTGACAACATTCCAGGCGTGTCGGTACATACGTCTCGGTGGTAACATTATATGCGTCTATAATGTTATATATCCTAACCTAAGGCAACCTAACATCTCGGATGTAACATTTGACAACATTCCAGGCGTGTCGGTCCCTACGTCTCGGTGGTAACGTTACATGCGTCTATAACGTTATATATCCTAACCTAAGGCCACCTAAAACCTCGGATGTAATACTTGACAATATTTCTGGCGTGTCGAACCCTACTTCTCGCTGGGACCAGTTTATACGTCTATAACGTTATACACCCTAACCTAAGGCAACCTAACATCTCGGTTGCAATATTTGACAACATTCGTGGCCTGTCGAATTCTTCTTCTCGGAGGGAACAGTATATACGTCTATAAGGTCATATATCCTAACCTAAGGCAACCTAACGTCTCGGATGTAACATTTGACAACATTCCAGGCGTGTCGGTACATACGTCTCGGTGGTAACATTATATGCGTCTGTAACGTTATATATCCTAACCTAAGGCAACCTAACATCTCGGATGTAACATTTGACAACATTCCAGGCGTGTCGGTCCCTACGTCTCGGTGGTAACATTAATGCGTCTATAACGTTATATATCCTAACCTAAGCCAACCTAACAACTCGGATGTAATACTTGACAACATTCCAGGCGTGTCGGTCCCTACGTCTCGGTGGTAACATTATATGCGTCTGTAACGTTATATATCCTAACCTAAGGCAACCTAACATCTCGGATGTAACATTTGACAACATTCCAGGCGTGTCGGTACATACGTCTCGGTGGTAACATTATATGCGTCTATAATGTTATATATCCTAACCTAAGGCAACCTAACATCTCGGATGTAACATTTGACAACATTCCAGGCGTGTCGGTCCCTACGTCTCGGTGGTAACGTTACATGCGTCTATAACGTTATATATCCTAACCTAAGGCCACCTAAAACCTCGGATGTAATACTTGACAATATTTCTGGCGTGTCGAACCCTACTTCTCGCTGGGACCAGTTTATACGTCTATAACGTTATACACCCTAACCTAAGGCAACCTAACATCTCGGTTGCAATATTTGACAACATTCGTGGCCTGTCGAATTCTTCTTCTCGGAGGGAACAGTATATACGTCTATAAGGTCATATATCCTAACCTAAGGCAACCTAACATCTGGGATGTAACATTTGACAACATTCCTGGCGTGTCGGACCATACTTCTCGGTCCGAACAGTATATACGTCTATAACGTTATATATCCTAACCTAAGACAACCTAACATCTCGGATGTAATATTTGACAACATTCCTGGCCTGTCGGACCCTACTTCTCGGAGGGAACAGTATATACGTCTATAACGTCATATATCTTAACATAAGGCAACCTAAGTCTCGGATGATACATTTGACAACATTCCAGGCGTGTCGGTACCTACGTCTGGGTGGTAACATTATATGCGTCTATAACGTTATATATCCTCACCTAAGGCAACCTAACATCTCGGATGTAACATTTGACAACATTCCAGGCGTGTCGGTCCCTACGTCTCGGTGGTAATGTTACATGCGTCTATAGCGTTATATAGCCTAACCTAGGGCCACCTAACACCTCGGATGTAATACTTGACAACATTCCTGGCGTGTCGAACCCTACTTCTCGGTGGGACCAGTTTATACGTCTATAACGTTATACATCCTAACCTAAGGCAACCTAACATCTCGGATGCAATATTTGACAACATTCGTGGCCTGTCGAATTCTACTTCTCGGAGGGAACAGTATATACGTCTATAAGGTCATATATCCTAACCTAAGGCAACCTAACATCTGGGATGTAACATTTGACAACATTCCTGGCGTGTCGGACCCTACGTCTCGGAGGGAACAGTATATACGTCTATAACGTCATATATCTTAACATAAGGCAACCTAACGTCTCGGATGTAACATTTGACAACATTCCTGGCCTGTCGAACATTACTTCTCGGAGGGAACAGTATATACGTCTACAACGTCATATATCCTAACCGAAGGCAACCTAACATCTCGGATGTAACATTTGACAACATTCCAGGCGTGTCGGTCCCTACGTCTCGGTGGTAACATTACATGCGTCTATAACGGTATATATCCTAATCTAAGGCAACCTAACATCTCGGATGCAATATTTGACAACATTCCTGGCCTGTCGAACCCTACTTCTCGGAGGGAACAGTATATACGTCTATAACGTCATATATCTTAACATAAGGCAACCTAACGTCTCGGATGTAACATTTGACAACATTCCAGGCGTGTCGGTACATACGTCTCGGTGGTAACATTATATGCGTCTGTAACGTTATATATCCTAACCTAAGGCAACCTAACATCTCGGATGTAACATTTGACAACATTCCAGGCGTGTCGGTCCCTACGTCTCGGTGGTAACATTAATGCGTCTATAACGTTATATATCCTAACCTAAGCCAACCTAACAACTCGGATGTAATATTTGACAACATTCCAGGCGTGTCGGTCCCTACGTCTCGGAGGGAACAGTATATACGTCTATAACGTCATATATCTTAACATAAGGCAACCTAACGTCTCGGATGTAACATTTGACAACATTCCTGGCCTGTCGAACATTACTTCTCGGAGGGAACAGTATGTACGTCTACAACGTCATATATCCTAACCGAAGGCAACTTAACATCTCGGATGTAACATTTGACAACATTCCAGGCGTGTCGGTCCCTACGTCTCGGTGGTAACATTACATGCGTCTATAACGGTATATATCCTAATCTAAGGCAACCTAACATCTCGGATGCAATATTTGACAACATTCCTGGCCTGTCGAACCCTACTTCTCGGAGGGAACAGTATATACGTCTACAACGTCATATATCCTAACCTAAGGCAACCTAACATCTCGGATGTAACAATTTGACAACATTCCAGGCGTGTCGGTCCCTACGTCTCGGTGGTAACATTATATGCGTCTATAACGTTATATATCCTAGCCTAAGGCAACCTAACATCTCGGATGTAATATTTGACAACATTCCTGTCGTGTCGGACCCTACTTCTCGGTGGGAACTCTAAGTACGTCTATAACGTTATATATCCTAACCTAAGGCAACCTATTATCTCAGACGTAATATTTTACAACACTCCTGGCGTGTCAGAGCATTCTTTTCGATGGGAACATTATATACGTCTATAACGTTATACATCCTAACCTAAGGCAACCTAACATCTCGGATGCAATATTTGACAACATTCGTGGCCTGTCGAATTCTACTTCTCGGAGGGAACAGTATATACGTCTATAAGGTCATATATCCTAACCTAAGGCAACCTAACATCTGGGATGTAACATTTGACAACATTCCTGGCGTGTCGGACCCTACTTCTCGGTCGGAACTGTATATACGTCTATACGTTATATATCCTAACCTAAGGCAACCTAACATCTCGGATGTAATATTTGACAACATACCTGGCGTGTCGGACCCTACTTCTCGGAGGGAACAGTATATACGTCCATAACGTCATATATCCTAACCTGAGGCAACCTAACATCTCGGATGTAACATTTGACAACATTCCAGGCGTGTCGGTCCCTACGTCTCGGTGGTAACATTACATGCGTCTATAACGATATATATCCTAACCTAAGGCAACCTAACATCTCGGATGTAATATTTGACAACATTCCTGTCGTGTCGGACCCTACTTCTCGGAGGGAACAGTATATACGTCTATAACGTCATATATCTTAACATAAGGCAACCTAACGTCTCGGATGTAACATTTGACAACATTCCAGGCGTGTCGGTACATACGTCTCGGTGGTAACATTATATGCGTCTGTAACGTTATATATCCTAACCTAAGGCAACCTAACATCTCGGATGTAACATTTGACAACATTCCAGGCGTGTCGGTCCCTACGTCTCGGTGGTAACATTAATGCGTCTATAACGTTATATATCCTAACCTAAGCCAACCTAACAACTCGGATGTAATATTTGACACCATTCCAGGCGTGTCGGTCCCTACGTCTCGGAGGGAACAGTATATACGTCTATAACGTCATATATCTTAACATAAGGCAACCTAACGTCTCGGATGTAACATTTGACAACATTCCTGGCCTGTCGAACATTACTTCTCGGAGGGAACAGTATATACGTCTACAACGTCATATATCCTAACCGAAGGCAACCTAACATCTCGGATGTAACATTTGACAACATTCCAGGCGTGTCGGTCCCTACGTCTCGGTGGTAACATTAATTCGTCTATAACGTTACATATCCTAACCTAAGCCAACCTAACATCTCGGATGTAACATTTGACAACATTCCAGGCGTGTCGGTCCCTACGTCTCGGTGGTAACGTTACACGCGTCTATAACGTTTTATATCCTAACCTAAGGCGACCTAAAACCTCGGATGTAATACTTGACAATATTCCTGGCGTGTCGAACCCTACTTCTCGGTGGGACCAGTTTATACGTCTATAACGTTATACACCCTAACCTAAGGCAACCTAACATCTCGGACGCAATATTTGACAACATTCGTGGCCTGTCGAATTCTTCTTCTCGGAGGGAACAGTATATACGTCTATAACGTCATATATCCTAACCTAAGGCAACCTAACATCTGGGATGTAACATTTGACAACATTCCTGGCCTGTCGAACCCTACTTCTCGGAGGGAACAGTATATACGTCTATAACGTCATATATCTTAACATAAGGCAACCTAACGTCTCGGATGTAACATTTGACAACATTCCAGGCGTGTCGGTACATACGTCTCGGTGGTAACATTATATGCGTCTGTAACGTTATATATCCTAACCTAAGGCAACCTAACATCTCGGATGTAACATTTGACAACATTCCAGGCGTGTCGGTCCCTACGTCTCGGTGGTAACATTATATGCGTCTATAACGTTATATATCCTAGCCTAAGGCAACCTAACATCTCGGATGTAATATTTGACAACATTCCTGTCGTGTCGGACCCTAGTTCTCGGTGGGAACTCTAAGTACGTCTATAACGTTATATATCCTAACCTAAGGCAACCTATTATCTCAGACGTAATATTTTACAACACTCCTGGCGTGTCAGAGCATTCTTTTCGATGGGAACATTATATACGTCTATAACGTTATACATCCTAACCTAAGGCAACCTAACATCTCGGATGCAATATTTGACAACATTCGTGGCCTGTCGAATTCTACTTCTCGGAGGGAACGGTATATACGTCTATAAGGTCATATATCCTAACCTAAGGCAACCTAACATCTGGGATGTAACATTTGACAACATTCCTGGCGTGTCGGACCCTACTTCTCGGTCGGAACTTTATATACGTCTATACGTTATATATCCTAACCTAAGGCAACCTAACATCTCGGATGTAATATTTGACAACATACCTGGCGTGTCGGACCCTACTTCTCGGAGGGAACAGTGTATACGTCTATAACGTCATATATCCTAACCTGAGGCAACCTAACATCTCGGATGTAACATTTGACAACATTCCAGGCGTGTCGGTCCCTACGTCTCGGTGGTAACATTACATGCGTCTATAACGATATATATCCTAACCTAAGGCAACCTAACATCTCGGATGTAATATTTGACAACATTCCTGTCGTGTCGGACCCTACTTCTCGGAGGGAACAGTATATACGTCTATAACGTCATATATCTTAACATAGGGCAACCTAACGTCTCGGATGTAACATTCGACAACATTCCTGGCCTGTCGAACATTACTTCTCGGAGGGAACAGTATATACGTCTACAACGTCATATATCCTAACCTAAGGCAACCTAACATCTCGGAAGTAACATTTGACAACATTCCAGGCGTGTCGGTCCATACGTCTCGGTGATAACATTATATGCGTCTATAACGTTATATATCCTATCCTAAGGCAACCTAACATCTCGGATGTAATATTTGACAACATTCCTGCCGTGTCGGACCCTACTTCTCGGTGGGAACATTAAATACGTCAATAACGTTATATATCCTAACCTAAGGCAACCTATTATCTCAGACGTAATATTTTACAACACTCCTGGCGTGTCAGAGCATTCTTTTCGATGGGAACATTATATACGTCTATAACGGTATATATCCTAATCTAAGGCAACCTAACATCTCGGATGTAATATTTGACAACATTCCTGGCGTGTCGGACCCTACTTCTCGGAGGGAACAGTATGTACGTCTATAACGTCATATATCTTAACATAAGGCAACCTAACGTCTCGGATGTAACATTTGACAACATTCCAGGCGTGTCGGTACCTACGTCTCGCTGGTAACATTATATGCGTCTATAACGTTATATATCTTAACCTAAGGCAACCTAACATCTCGGATGTAACATTTGACAACATTCCAGGCGTGTCGGTCCCTACGTCTCGGTGGTAACGTTACATGCGTCTATAACGTTTTATATCCTAACCTAAGGCCACCTAAAACATCGGATGTAATACTTGACAATATTCCTGGCGTGTCGAAACCTACTTCTCGGTGGGACCAGTTTATACGTCTATAACGTTATACACCCTAACCTAAGGCAACCTAACATCTCGGACGCAATATTTGACAACATTCGTGGCCTGTCGAATTCTTCTTCTCGGAGGGAACAATATATACGTCTATAAGGTCATATATCCTAACCTAAGGCAACCTAACATCTCGGATGTAACATTTGACAACATTCCAGGCGTGTCGGTCCCTACGTCTCGGTGGTAACATTAATGCGTCTATAACGTTATATATCCTAACCTAAGCCAACCTAACAACTCGGATGTAATATTTGACAACATTCCAGGCGTGTCGGTCCCTACGTCTCGGAGGGAACAGTATATACGTCCATAACGTCATATATCTTAACATAAGGCAACCTAACGTCTCGGATGTAACATTTGACAACATTCCTGGCCTGTCGAACATTACTTCTCGGAGGGAACAGTATATACGTCTACAGCGATATATATCCTAACGTAAGGCAGGCTAACATCCCGGATGTAGTATTTTACAACATTCCTGGCGTATCGGCCTCTACTTCTCGGTGGGAACATTATATAGGTCTATAACGTAATATAACCTAACCTAACACACCTAGCCCCTCGCTGGTAATGTTTTGCAGAATCGCGTTCGTGTCGTCCCGTACGTCTCGATTGGGATATTATATACGTCTATAGCGTCATATATCCTAACCTAAGGCAAGCCATCATCTCGGATGCAGTATTTTCAAACATTCCTGGCATATCGGCCCCTACTTCTCGGTGGGAACATTATATACGTCTATAACGTATAACAACCTAACATAACCCATCTAGCCCCTCGCTGGTAATGTTTTACAGAATCCCGTTCCTGTCGTCCCGTACGTCTCGGTTGGGACATTATAAACGTCTACAGCGATATATATCCTAACGTAAGGCAGGCTAACATCTCGGATGTAGTATTTTACAACATTCCTGGCGTATAGGCCCCTACTTCTCGGTGGGAACATTATATATGTCTATAACGTAATATAACCAAACCTAACACACCTAGCCCCTCGCTGGTAATGTTTTACAGAATCACGTTCCTGTCGTCCCGTACATCTCGGTTGGGATATTATATACGTCTACAGCGATATATATCCTAAAGTAAGGCAGGCTAACCTCTCGGATGTAGTATTTTACAATATTCCTGGCATATCAGCCCCTACTTCTCGGTGGGAAAACTATAAACGTCTATAAAGTATCACAACCTAACCTAACCCATCTAGCCCCTCGCTGGTAATGTTTTACAGTAACCCGTTCCTGTCGTCCCGTACGTCTCTGTTGGGATATTATGTACGTCTATAGCGTTATATATCCTAACGTAAGGCAGGCTAACATCTCGGATGTAGTGTTTTGCAACATTCCTGGCGCATTGACCTCTACTTCTCGGCGGGAACATTATATTCGTCTATAACGTAATATAACCTAACCTAACACATCTAGCCCCTCGCTGGTAATGTTTTGCAGAATCCCGTTCGTTTCGTCCCGTACATCTCGGTTGGGATATTATATACATCTACAGCGTTATATATCCTAACCTAAGGCAGGCTATCATCTCGGATGCAGTATTTTAAAACATTCCTGGCATATCGGCCTCTACTTCTCGGTGGGAACATTATATACGTCTATAACGAGTCACAACCTAACCTAACCCATCAAGCCACTCTCTGGTAATGTTTTACATAATTCCGTTCCTGTCGTCCCGTACATCTCGGCTGGGATATTATATACGTCTACAGCGATATATATCCTAACGTAAGGCAGGCTAACATCCCGGATGTAGTATTTTACAACATTCCTGGCGTATCGGCCTCTACTTCTCGGTGGGAACATTATATAGGTCTATAACGTAATATAACCTAACCTAACACACCTAGCCCCTCGCTGGTAATGTTTTACTGAATCCCGTTCGTGTCGTCCCGTACGTCTCGGTTGGGACATTATATACGTCTATAGCGTTATATATGCTAACCTAAGGCAGGCTATCGTCTCGGATGCAGTATTTTACAACATTCCTGGCATATCGGCCCCTACTTCTCGGTGGGAACATTATATACGTCTATAACGTATCACATCCTAACCTAACCCATCTAGCCCCCCGCTGGTAATGTTTTACGGAATCCCGTTCCTGTCGTCCCGTACATCTCGGTTGGGATATTATGTACGTCTATAGCGTTATATATCCTAACGTAAGGCAGGCTAACATCTCGGATGTAGTGTTTTGCAACATTCCTGGCGTATCGGCCCCTACTTCTCGGTGGGAACATTATATTCGTCTATAATGTAACATAACCTAACGTGACCCATCTAGCCCTTCGCTGGTAATGTTTTGCAGAATCCCGTTCGTTTCGTCCCGTACATCTCGGTTGGGATATTATATACGTCTACAGCGTTATATATCCTAACCTAAGGCAGGCTAGCATCTCGGATGCAGTATTTTACGCCATTCCTGGCGTATCGGCACCTACTTCTCGGTGGGAACATTATACACGTCTATAACGTAACATAACCTAACCTAACCCATCTAGCCCCTCGCTGGTAATATTTTACAGAATCGCGTTCGTGTCGTCCCGTACGTCTCGATTGGGATATTATATACGTCTATAGCGTCATATATCCTAACCTAAGGCAGGCTATCATCTCGGATGCAGTATTTTAAAACATTCCTGGCATATCGGCCTCTACTTCTCGGTGGGAACATTATATACGTCTATAACGAGTCACAACCTAACCTAAACCATCTAGCCCCTCGCTGGTAATGTTTTACAGAATCACGTTCGTGCCGTCCCGTACGTCTCGGTTGGGACATTATAAACGTCTACAGCGATATATATCCTGACGTAAGGCAGGCTAACATTTCGGATGTAGTATTTTACAACTTTCCTGTCGTATCGGCCCCTACTTCTCGGTGGAAACATTATATACGTCTATAACGTAATATAACCTAACCCAAGACATCTAGCCCCTCGCTGGTAATATTTCACAGAATTCCGTTCGTGTCGTCCCGTACGTCTCGGTTGGGATATTATATACGTCTATAGCGATATATATCCTAACGTAAGGCAGGCTAACATCTCGGATGTAGTATTTTACAACATTCCTGGCCTATCGGCTCCTACTTCTCGGTGGGACATTATATACGTCTATAACTTTATATATCCTAACCTAAGGCAACCTGACATCTCGGATGTAACATTATATGCGTCTATAACGTTATATATCCTAACCTAAGGCAACCTAACATCTCGGATGTAATATTCTACAACATTCCAGGCGTGTCGGACACTACTTCTCGGTGGTAACATTATATACGTCTATAACGTTATATATCCTAACCTAAGGCAACCTGACATCTCGGATGTAATATTCTACAACATTCCAGGCGTGTCGGACACTACTTCTCGGAGGGAATAGTATATACGTCTATAACGTTATATATCCTAACCTAAGGCAACCTAACATCTCGGATGCAATATTTGACAACATTCCTGGCCTGTCGAACCCTACTTCTCGGAGGGAACAGTATATACGTCTGTAACGGTATATATCCTAATCTAAGGCAACCTAACATCTCGTATGTAATATTTGACAACATTCCTGGCGTGTCGGACCCTACTACTCGGTGGGAACATTATATGTGACTATAACGTTGTATATCCTAATCTAAGGCAACCTATCATCTCAGACGTAATATTTTACGACATTCCTGTTGTGTCGGAGCATACTTTTCGGTGGGAATATTATATGCGTCTATAACGGTCGATATCGTAATCTAAGGCAATCTAACATCTCGGATGTAATATTGGCTACATTCCAGGCGTGTCGGTCCCTACGTCTCGGTGGTAACACTACATGCTTCTATAACGTTATATATCCTAACCTAAAGCAACCTAACATCTCGGATGTAACATTTGACAACATTCCAGGCGAGTCGGTCCCTACGTCTCGGTGGTAACATTATATGGGTCTATAACGGTATATATCCTAATCTAAGGCAACCTAACATCTCAGGCGTAATATTTTACAACATTCCTGGCATGTCGGACCCTGCTTCTCGGTGGGAACAGTATATACGTCTATAACGTTATATATCCTAACTTAAGGCAACCTAACATCTCGGATGCAATATTTGACAATATTCCTGGCCTGTCGAAACCTACTTCACGGAGGGAACAGTATATTCGTCTATAACGTCATATACCTTAACCTAATGCAACTTAACATCTCGGATGTAACATTTGACAACATTCCAGGCGTGTCGGTCCCTACTTCTCGGGGGTAACATTATATACGTCTATAACGTTATAAATCCTAACCTAAGGCAACCTGACATCTCGCATGTAATATTCTACAACATTCCAGGCGTGTCGGACCCTACGTCTCGGTGGTAACATTGTATGCGTCTATAACGTTATATATCCTAATCTAAGGCAACCTAACATCTCAGACGTAATATTTTACAACATTCCTGGCGTGTCGGAGCATTCCTTTCGGTGGGAATATTATATACGTCTATAACAGTCAACATCCTAATCTTAGGCAACCTAACATCTCGGATGCAATATTTGTCAACATTCCTGGCCTGTCGAACCCTACTTCACGGAGGGAACAGTATATACGTCTATAACGTTATATATCCTAACCTAAGGTAACCAAACATCTCGGACGTAACATTTGATAATATTCCAGGCGAGTCGGTCCCTACGTCTCGGTGGTAACATTATATGCGTCTATAACGTTATATATCCTAACCTAAGGCAACCTAACTACTCGGATGTAATATTTGACAACATTCCTGGCGTGCCGGACCCTGCTTCTCGGTGGGAACAGTATATACGTCAATAACGGTATATATCCTAATCTAAGGCAACCTAACATCTCGGATGCAATATTTGACAACATTCCAGGCGTGTCGGTCCCTATTTCTCGGTGGGAACATTACATGCGTTTATAACGGTATATATCCTAACCTAAGGCAACCTAACATCTCGGATGTAACATTTGACAACATTCCAGGCGTGTCTGTCCCTACGTCTCGGTGGTAAAATTACATGCGTCTATAACGGTATATATCCTAATCTAAGGCAACCTAACATCTCGGATGAAATATTTGACAACATTCCTGGCCTGTCGAACCCTACTTCTCGGAGGGAACAGTATATACGTCTATAACGTCATATATCATAACATAAGCCAACCTAACATCTCGGATGTAACATTTGACAACATTCCAAGCGTGTCGGTCCCTACGTCTCGGTGGTAACATTATATGCGTCTATAACGTTATATATTCTAATCAATGGCAACCTAACATCTCGGATGTAATATTTGACAACATTCCTGTCGTGTCGGACTCTACTTCTCGGTGGGAACATTATACACGTCTTTAGCGTTATATATCCTAACCTAAGGCAACCTATTATCTCAGACGTAATATTTGACAACATTCCTGGCCTGTCGAACTCTACTTCTCGGAGGGAACAGTATTTACGTCTATAACGTCATATATCCTAACCTAAGGCAACCTAACATCTCGGATGTAACATTTGACAACATTCCAGGCGTGTCGGTCCCTACGTCTCGGTGGTAACATTACATGCGTTTATAACGGTATATATCCTAACCTAAGGCAACCTGACATCTCGGATGTAATATTCTACAACATTCCAGGCGTGTCGGACACTACTTCTCGGAGGGAACAGTATATACGTCCATAACGTTATATATCCTAACCTAAGGCAACCTAACATCTCGGATGTAACATTTGACAACATTCCTGGCGTGTCGGACCCTGCTTCTCTGTGGGAACAGTATATACGTCTATAACGTTATATATTCTAACCTAAGGCAACCTAACATCTCGGATGCAATATTTGACAACATTCCTGGCCTGTCGAAACCTACGTCTCGGTGGTAACATTACATGCTTCTATAACGGTATATATCCTAATCTAAGGCAACCTAACATCTCGGATGCAATATTTGACAACATTCCTGGCCTGTCGAACCCTACTTCTCGGAGGGAACAGTATATACGTCTATAACGTCATATATCCTAACGTAAGACAACCTAACATCTCGGATGTAACATTTGACAACATTCCAGGCGTGTCGGTCCCTACGTCTCGGTGGTAACATTATATGCCTCTATGACGTTATATATCCTAATCTAAGACAACCTAACATCTCGGATGTAATATTTGACAACATTCCTGTCGTGTCGGACTCTACTTCTCGGTGGGAACATTATATACGTCCATAGCGTTATATATCCTAACCTAAGGCAACCTATTATCTCAGACGTAATGTATGACAACATTCCTGGCCTGTCGAAACCTACTTCACGGAGGGAACAGTATATTCGTCTATAACGTCATATATCCTAACCTAAGGCAACTTAACATCTCGGATGTAACATTTGACACCATTCCAGGCGTGTCGGTCCCTACGTCTCGGTGGTAACATTATATACGTCTATAACGTTATATATACTAACCTAAGGCAACCTGACATCTCGGATGTAATATTCTACAACATTCCAAGCGTGTCGGACACTACTTCTCGGACGGAACAGTGTATACGTCTATAACGTTATATATCCTAACCTAAGGCAACCTAACATCTCGCATTTAACATTATATGCGTCTATAACGTTATATATCCTAACCTAAGCAACCTAACATCTCGGATGTAACATTTGACAACATTCCAGGCGTGTCGGCCCCAACGTCTCGGTGGTAACGTTACATGCGTCTATAACGTTATATATCCTAACCTAAGGCAACTTAACATCTCGGATGCAATATTTGACAACATTCCTGGCCTGTCGAACTCTACTTCTCGGAGGGAACAGTATATACGTCTATAACGTCATATATCCTAACCTAAGGCAACCTAACATCTCGGATGTAACATTTGTCAACATTCCAGGCGTGTCGGTCCCTACGTCTCGGTGGTAACATTACATGCTTCTATAACGTTACATATCCTAACCTAAGGCAACCTAACATCTCGGATGTAACATTTGACAACATTCCAGGCGTGTCCGTCCCTACGTCTCGGTGGTAACATTACATGCGTTTATAACGGTATATATCCTAATCTAAGGCAACCTAACATCTCGGATGCAATATCTGGCAACATTCCTGGCCTGTCGAACCCCGCTCCTTGGAGGGAACAGTATATACGTCTATAACGTCATATATCCTAACCTAAGGCAACCTAACATCTCGGATGTAACATTTGACAACATTCCAGGCGTGTCGGTCCCTACGTCTCGGTGGTAACATTACATGCGTTTATAACGGTATATATCCTAACCTAAGGCAACCTGACATCTCGGATGTAACATTTGACAACATTCCAGGCGTGTCGGCCCCAACGTCTCGGTGGTAACGTTACATGCGTCTATAACGTTATATATCCTAACCTAAGGCAACTTAACATCTCGGATGCAATATTTGACAACATTCCTGTCCTGTCGAACTCTACTTCTCGGAGGGAACAGTATATACGTCTATAACGTAATATATCCTAACCTAAGGCAACCTAACATCTCGGATGTAACATTTGACAACATTCCAGGCGTGTCGGTCCCTACGTCTCGGTGGTAACATTACATGCTTCTATAACGGTATATATCCTAATCTAAGGCAACCTAACATCTCGGATGCAATATTTGACAACATTCCTGGCCTGTCGAACCCTACTTCTCGGAGGGAACAGTATATACGTCTATAACGTCATATATCCTAACATAAGACAACCTAACATCTCGGATGTAACATTTGACAACATTCCAGGCGTGTCGGTCCCTACGTCTCGGTGGTAACATTATATGCCTCTATGACGTTATATATCCTAATCTAAGACAACCTAACATCTCGGATGTAATATTTGACAACATTCCTGTCGTGTCGGACTCTACTTCTCGGTGGGAACATTATATACGTCCATAGCGTTATATATCCTAACCTAAGGCAACCTATTATCTCAGACGTAATGTATGACAACATTCCTGGCCTGTCGAAACCTACTTCACGGAGGGAACAGTATATTCGTCTATAACGTCATATATCCTAACCTAAGGCAACTTAACATCTCGGATGTAACATTTGACACCATTCCAGGCGTGTCGGTCCCTACGTCTCGGTGGTAACATTATATACGTCTATAACGTTATATATCCTAACCTAAGGCAACCTGACATCTCGGATGTAATATTCTACAACATTCCAAGCGTGTCGGACACTACTTCTCGGACGGAACAGTGTATACGTCTATAACGTTATATATCCTAACCTAAGGCAACCTAACATCTCGCATTTAACATTATATGCGTCTATAACGTTATATATCCTAACCTAAGCAACCTAACATCTCGGATGTAACATTTGACAACATTCCAGGCGTGTCGGCCCCAACGTCTCGGTGGTAACGTTACATGCGTCTATAACGTTATATATCCTAACCTAAGGCAACTTAACATCTCGGATGCAATATTTGACAACATTCCTGGCCTGTCGAACTCTACTTCTCGGAGGGAACAGTATATACGTCTATAACGTCATATATCCTAACCTAAGGCAACCTAACATCTCGGATGTAACATTTGTCAACATTCCAGGCGTGTCGGTCCCTACGTCTCGGTGGTAACATTACATGCTTCTATAACGTTACATATCCTAACCTAAGGCAACCTAACATCTCGGATGTAACATTTGACAACATTCCAGGCGTGTCCGTCCCTACGTCTCGGTGGTAACATTACATGCGTTTATAACGGTATATATCCTAATCTAAGGCAACCTAACATCTCGGATGCAATATCTGACAACATTCCTGGCCTGTCGAACCCCGCTCCTTGGAGGGAACAGTATATACGTCTATAACGTCATATATCCTAACCTAAGGCAACCTAACATCTCGGATGTAACATTTGACAACATTCCAGGCGTGTCGGTCCCTACGTCTCGGTGGTAACATTACATGCGTTTATAACGGTATATATCCTAACCTAAGGCAACCTGACATCTCGGATGTAACATTTGACAACATTCCAGGCGTGTCGGCCCCAACGTCTCGGTGGTAACGTTACATGCGTCTATAACGTTATATATCCTAACCTAAGGCAACTTAACATCTCGGATGCAATATTTGACAACATTCCTGTCCTATCGAACTCTACTTCTCGGAGGGAACAGTATATACGTCTATAACGTCATATATCCTAACCTAAGGCAACCTAACATCTCGGATGTAACATTTGACAACATTCCAGGCGTGTCGGCCCCAACGTCTCGGTGGTAACGTTACATGCGTCTATAACGTTATATATCCTAACCTAAGGCAACTTAACATCTCGGATGCAATATTTGACAACATTCCTGTCCTGTCGAACTCTACTTCTCGGAGGGAACAGTATATACGTCTATAACGTCATATATCCTAACCTAAGGCAACCTAACATCTCGGATGTAACATTTGACAACATTCCAGGCGTGTTGGTCTCTACGTCTCGGTGGTAACATTACATGCTTCTATAACGGTATATATCCTAATCTAAGGCAACCTAACATCTCGGATGCAATATTTGACAACATTCCTGGCCTGTCGAACCCTACTTCTCGGAGGGAACAGTATATACGTCTATAACGTCATATATCCTAACATAAGACAACCTAACATCTCGGATGTAACATTTGACAACATTCCAGGCGTGTCGGTCCCTACGTCTCGGTGGTAACATTATATGCCTCTATGACGTTATATATCCTAATCTAAGACAACCTAACATCTCGGATGTAATATTTGACAACATTCCTGTCGTGTCGGACTCTACTTCTCGGTGGGAACATTATATACGTCCATAGCGTTATATATCCTAACCTAAGGCAACCTATTATCTCAGACGTAATGTATGACAACATTCCTGGCCTGTCGAACTCTACTTCTCGGAGGGAACAGTATATACGTTTATAACGTCATATATCCTAACCTAAGGCAACCTAACATCTCGGATGTAACATTTGACAACATTCCAGGCGTGTCGGTCCCTACGTCTCGGTGGTAACATTATATACGTCTATAACGTTATATATCCTAACCTAAGGCAACCTGACATCTCGGATGTAATATTCTACAACATTCCAGGCGTGTCGGACACTACTTCTCGGAGGGAACAGTGTATACGTCTATAACGTTATATATCCTAACCTAAGGCAACCTAACATCTCGGATGTAACATTATATGCGTCTATACCGTTATATATCCTAACCTAAGGCAACCTAACATCTCGGATGCAATATTTGACAACATTCCTGGCCTGTCGAACCTTACTTCTAGGAGGGAACAGTATATACGTCTATAACGTCATATATCCTAATCTAAGGCAACCTAACATCTCGGATGTAACATTTGACAACATTCCAGGCGTGTCGGTCCCTACGTCTCGGTGGTAACATTACATGCTTCTATAACGTTATATATCCTAACCTAAAGCAACCTAACATCTCGGATGTAACATTTGACAACATTCCAGGCGTGTCGGTCCCTACGTCTCGGTGGTAACATTACATGTGTCTATAACGGTATATATCCTAATCTAAGGCAACCTAACATCTCGGATGTAACATTTGACAACATTCCTGGCGTGTCGGACCCTGCTTCTAGGTGGGAACAGTATATACGTCTATAACGTTATATATCCTAACCTAAGGCAACCTAACATCTCGCATGTAACATTATATGCGTCTATAACGTTATATATCCTAACCTAAGCAACCTAACATCTCGGATGTAACATTTGACAACATTCCAGGCGTGTCGGCCCCAACGTCTCGGTGGTAACGTTACATGCGTCTATAACGTTATATATCCTAACCTAAGGCAACTTAACATCTCGGATGCAATATTTGACAACATTCCTGGCCTGTCGAACTCTACTTCTCGGAGGGAACAGTATATACGTCTATAACGTCATATATCCTAACCTAAGGCAACCTAACATCTCGGATGTAACATTTGTCAACATTCCAGGCGTGTCGGTCCCTACGTCTCGGTGGTAACATTACATGCTTCTATAACGTTATATATCCTAACCTAAAGCAACCTAACATCTCGGATGTAACATTTGACAACATTCCAGGCGTGTCGGTCCCTACGTCTCGGTGGTAACATTACATGTGTCTATAACGGTATATATCCTAATCTAAGGCAACCTAACATCTCGGATGTAACATTTGACAACATTCCTGGCGTGTCGGACCCTGCTTCTAGGTGGGAACAGTATATACGTCTATAACGTTATATATCCTAACCTAAGGCAACCTAACATCTCGCATGTAACATTATATGCGTCTATAACGTTATATATCCTAACCTAAGCAACCTAACATCTCGGATGTAACATTTGACAACATTCCAGGCGTGTCGGCCCCAACGTCCCGGTGGTAACGTTACATGCGTCTATAACGTTATATATCCTAACCTAAGGCAACTTAACATCTCGGATGCAATATTTGACAACATTCCTGGCCTGTCGAACTCTACTTCTCGGAGGGAACAGTATATACGTCTATAACGTCATATATCCTAACCTAAGGCAACCTAACATCTCGGATGTAACATTTGTCAACATTCCAGGCGTGTCGGTCCCTACGTCTCGGTGGTAACATTACATGCTTCTATAACGTTACATATCCTAACCTAAGGCAACCTAACATCTCGGATGTAACATTTGACAACATTCCAGGCGTGTCGGTCCCTACGTCTCGGTGGTAACATTACATGTGTCTATAACGGTATATATCCTAATCTAAGGCAACCTAACATCTCGGATGTAACATTTGACAACATTCCTGGCGTGTCGGACCCTGCTTCTAGGTGGGAACAGTATATACGTCTATAACGTTATATATCCTAACCTAAGGCAACCTAACATCTCGCATGTAACATTATATGCGTCTATAACGTTATATATCCTAACCTAAGCAACCTAACATCTCGGATGTAACATTTGACAACATTCCAGGCGTGTCGGCCCCAACGTCCCGGTGGTAACGTTACATGCGTCTATAACGTTATATATCCTAACCTAAGGCAACTTAACATCTCGGATGCAATATTTGACAACATTCCTGGCCTGTCGAACTCTACTTCTCGGAGGGAACAGTATATACGTCTATAACGTCATATATCCTAACCTAAGGCAACCTAACATCTCGGATGTAACATTTGTCAACATTCCAGGCGTGTCGGTCCCTACGTCTCGGTGGTAACATTACATGCTTCTATAACGTTACATATCCTAACCTAAGGCAACCTAACATCTCGGATGTAACATTTGACAACATTCCAGGCGTGTCCGTCCCTACGTCTCGGTGGTAACATTACATGCGTTTATAACGGTATATATCCTAATCTAAGGCAACCTAACATCTCGGATGCAATATCTGACAACATTCCTGGCCTGTCGAACCCCGCTCCTTGGAGGGAACAGTATATACGTCTATAACGTCATATATCCTAACCTAAGGCAACCTAACATCTCGGATGTAACATTTGACAACATTCCTGGCGTGTTGGACCCTGCTTCTCGGTGGGAACAGTATATACTTCTATAACGTTATATATCCTAACCTAAGGCAACCTAACATCTCGGATGTAACATTTGACAACATTCCAGGCGTGTCGGTCCCTACGTCTCGGTGGTAACATTATATACGTCTATAACGTTATATATCCTAACCTAAGGCAACCTGACATCTCGGATGTAATATTCTACAACATTCCAGGAGTGTCGGACACTACTTCTCGGAGGGAACAGTATATACGTTTATAACGTCATATATCCTAACCTAAGGCAACCTAACATCTCGGATGTAACATTTGACAACATTCCAGGCGTGTCGGTCCCTACGTCTCGGTGGTAACATTAGATACGTCTATAACGTTATATATCCTAACCTAAGGCAACCTGACATCTCGGATGTAATATTCTACAACATTCCAGGCGTGTCGGACACTACTTCTCGGAGGGAACAGTGTATACGTCTATAACGTTATATATCCTAACCTAAGGCAACCTAACATCTCGGATGTAACATTATATGCGTCTATACCGTTATATATCCTAACCTAAGGCAACCTAACATCTCGGATGCAATATTTGACAACATTCCTGGCCTGTCGAACCTTACTTCTAGGAGGGAACAGTATATACGTCTATAACGTCATATATCCTAACCTAAGGCAACCTAACATCTCGGATGTAACATTTGACAACATTCCAGGCGTGTCGGTCCCTACGTCTCGGTGGTAACATTACATGCTTCTATAACGTTATATATCCTAACCTAAAGCAACCTAACATCTCGGATGTAACATTTGACAACATTCCAGGCGTGTCGGTCCCTACGTCTCGGTGGTAACATTACATGTGTCTATAACGGTATATATCCTAATCTAAGGCAACCTAACATCTCGGATGTAACATTTGACAACATTCCTGGCGTGTCGGACCCTGCTTCTAGGTGGGAACAGTATATACGTCTATAACGTTATATATCCTAACCTAAGGCAACCTAACATCTCGCATGTAACATTATATGCGTCTATAACGTTATATATCCTAACCTAAGCAACCTAACATCTCGGATGTAACATTTGACAACATTCCAGGCGTGTCGGCCCCAACGTCTCGGTGGTAACGTTACATGCGTCTATAACGTTATATATCCTAACCTAAGGCAACTTAACATCTCGGATGCAATATTTGACAACATTCCTGGCCTGTCGAACTCTACTTCTCGGAGGGAACAGTATATACGTCTATAACGTCATATATCCTAACCTAAGGCAACCTAACATCTCGGATGTAACATTTGTCAACATTCCAGGCGTGTCGGTCCCTACGTCTCGGTGGTAACATTACATGCTTCTATAACGTTACATATCCTAACCTAAGGCAACCTAACATCTCGGATGTAACATTTGACAACATTCCAGGCGTGTCCGTCCCTACGTCTCGGTGGTAACATTACATGCGTTTATAACGGTATATATCCTAATCTAAGGCAACCTAACATCTCGGATGCAATATCTGACAACATTCCTGGCCTGTCGAACCCCGCTCCTTGGAGGGAACAGTATATACGTCTATAACGTCATATATCATAACCTAAGGCAACCTAACATCTCGGATGTAACATTTGACAACATTCCTGGCGTGTTGGACCCTGCTTCTCGGTGGGAACAGTATATACTTCTATAACGTTATATATCCTAACCTAAGGCAACCTAACATCTCGGATGTAACATTTGACAACATTCCAGGCGTGTCGGTCCCTACGTCTCGGTGGTAACATTACATGCGTTTATAACGGTATATATCCTAACCTAAGGCAACCTGACATCTCGGATGTAATATTCTACAACATTCCAGGCGTGTCGGACCCTACTTCTCGGTGGGAACATTATGTGGGTCTATAACGGTATATATCCTAATCTAAGGCAACCTAACATCTCAGGCGTAATATTTTACAACATTCCTGGCGTGTCGGAGCATTCTTTTCGGTGCGAATATTATATACGTCTACATCGGTATATATCCTAATCTAAGGCAACCTAACATCTCGGATGCAATATTTGACAATATTCCTGGCCTGTCGAAACCTACTTCACGGAGGGAACAGTATATTCGTCTATAACGTCATATATCTTAACCTAATGCAACTTAACATCTCGGATGTAACATTTGACAACATTACAGGCGTGTCGGTCCCTACGTCTTGGTGGTAACATTATATACGTCTATAACGTTATATATCCTAACCTAAGGCAACCTGACATCTCGGATGTAATATTCTACAACATTCCAGGAGTGTCGGACACTACTTCTCGGAGGGAACAGTGTATACGTCTATAACGTCATATATCCTAACATAAGACAACCTAACATCTCGGATGTAACATTTGTCAACATTCCAGGCGTGTCGGTCCCTACGTCTCGGTGGTAACATTACATGCTTCTATAACGTTACATATCCTAACCTAAGGCAACCTAACATCTCGGATGTAACATTTGACAACATTCCAGGCGTGTCCGTCCCTACGTCTCGGTGGTAACATTACATGCGTTTATAACGGTATATATCCTAATCTAAGGCAACCTAACATCTCGGATGCAATATCTGACAACATTCCTGGCCTGTCGAACCCCGCTCCTTGGAGGGAACAGTATATACGTCTATAACGTCATATATCCTAACCTAAGGCAACCTAACATCTCGGATGTAACATTTGACAACATTCCTGGCGTGTTGGACCCTGCTTCTCGGTGGGAACAGTATATACTTCTATAACGTTATATATCCTAACCTAAGGCAACCTAACATCTCGGATGTAACATTTGACAACATTCCAGGCGTGTCGGTCCCTACGTCTCGGTGGTAACATTACATGCGTTTATAACGGTATATATCCTAACCTAAGGCAACCTGACATCTCGGATGTAATATTCTACAACATTCCAGGCGTGTCGGACCCTACTTCTCGGTGGGAACATTATATGGGTCTATAACGGTATATATCCTAATCTAAGGCAACCTAACATCTCAGGCGTAATATTTTACAACATTCCTGGCGTGTCGGAGCATTCTTTTCGGTGCGAATATTATATACGTCTACATCGGTATATATCCTAATCTAAGGCAACCTAACATCTCGGATGCAATATTTGACAATATTCCTGGCCTGTCGAAACCTACTTCACGGAGGGAACAGTATATTCGTCTATAACGTCATATATCTTAACCTAATGCAACTTAACATCTCGGATGTAACATTTGACAACATTACAGGCGTGTCGGTCCCTACGTCTTGGTGGTAACATTATATACGTCTATAACGTTATATATCCTAACCTAAGACAACCTGACATCTCGGATGTAATATTCTACAACATTCCAGGAGTGTCGGACACTACTTCTCGGAGGGAACAGTGTATACGTCTATAACGTTATATATCCTAACCTAAGGCAACCTAACATCTCGGATGTAACATTATATGCGTCTATGACGTTATATATCCTAACCTAAGGCAACCTAACGTCTCGGATGCAATATTTGACAACATTCCTGGCCTGTCGAACTCTACTTCTCGGAGGGAACAGTATATACGTCTATAACGTCATATATCCTAACCTAAGGCAACCTAACATCTCGGATGTAACATTTGACAACATTCCAGGCGTGTCGGTCCCTACGTCTCGGTGGTAACATTACATGCTTCTATAACGTTATATATCCTAACCTAAAGCAACCTAACATCTCGGATGTAACATTTGACAACATTCGAGGCGTGTCGGTCCCTACGTCTCGGTGGTAACATTATATACGTCTATAACGTTATATATCCTAACCTAAGGCAACCTGACATCTCGGATGTAATATTCTACAACATTCCAGGCGTGTCGGACACTACTTCTCGGAGGGAACAGTATATACGTCCATAACGTTATATATCCTAACCTAAGGCAACCTAACATCTCGGATGCAATATTTGACAACATTCCAGGCCTGTCGAACCCTACTTCTCGGAGGGAACCGTATATACGTCTGTAACGGTATATATCCTAACATAAGGCAACCTAACATCTCGGATGTAACATTTGACAACATTCCTGGCGTGTCGGACCCTGCTTCTCGGTGGGAACAGTATATACGTCTATAACGTTATATATCCTAACCTAAGGCAACCTAAAATCTCGGATGCAATATTCTATAACATTCCAGGCGTGTCGGACCCTACGTCTCGGTGGCAACATTACATGCGTTTATAACGGTATATATCCTAACCTAAGGCAACCTGACATCTCGGATGCAATATTGGCTACATTCCTGGCCTATGGAACCCTACTTCACGGAGGGAATAGTATATGCGTCTATAACGTCATATGTCCTAACCTAAGGCAACCTAACATCTCGGATGTAACATTTGACAACATTCCAGGCGTGTCGGTCCCTACGTCTCGGTGGTAACATTACATGCTTCTATAACGTTATATATCCTAACCTAAAGCAACCTAACATCTCGGATGTAACATTTGACAACATTCCAGGCGTGTCGGTCCCTACGTCTCGGTGGTAACATTACATGTGTCTATAACGGTATATATCCTAATCTAAGGCAACCTAACATCTCGGATGTAACATTTGACAACATTCCTGGCGTGTCGGACCCTGCTTCTAGGTGGGAACAGTATATACGTCTATAACGTTATATATCCTACCCTAAGGCAACCTAACATCTCGGATGCAATATTCTATAACATTCCAGGCGTGTCGGAACCTACGTCTCGGTGGTAACATTGTATGCGTCTATAACATTATATATCCTAATCTAAGGCAACCTAACATCTCAGACGTAATATTTCACAACATTCCTGGCATGTCGGAGCATTCTTTTCGGTGGGAATATTATATACGTCTATAACGGTCAACATCCTAATCTAAGGCAACCTAACATCTCGGATGCAATATTTGACAACATTCCTGGAGTGTCGAACCCTACTCCTCGGAGGGAACAGTATATACGTCTATAACGTCATATATCCTAACCTAAGGCAACCTAACATCTCGGATGTAACATTTGACAACATTCCAGGCGTATCGGACCCTACGTCTCGGTGGTAACATTACATGCGTTTATAACGGTATATATCCTAATCTAAGGCAACCTAACATCTCGGATGCAATATCTGACAACATTCATGGCCTGTCGAACCCTACTCCTTCGAGGGAACAGTATATACGTCTATAACGTCATATATCCTAACCTAAGGCAACCTAACATCTCGGATGTAACATTTGACAACATTCCTGGCGTGTCGGACCCTGCTTCTCGGTGGGAACAGTATATACTTCTATAACGTTATATATCCTAACCTATGGCAACCTAACATCTCGGATGCAATATTCTATAACATTCCAGGCGTATCGGACCCTACGTCTCGGTGGTAACATTGTATGCGTCTATAACGTTATATATCCTAATCTAAGGCAACCTAACATCTCAGACTTAATATTTTACAACATTCCTGGCGTGGCGGAGCATTCTTTTCGGTGGGAATATTATATACGTCTATAACGGTCAACATCCTAATCTAAGGCAACCTAACATCTCGGATGCAATATTTGACAACATTCCTGGCCTGTCGAAACCTACTTCACGGAGGGAACAGTATATTCGTCTATAACGTCATATATCTTAACCTAATGCAACTTAACATCTCGGATGTAACATTTGACAACATTACAGGCGTGTCGGTCCCTACGTCTCGGTGGTAACATTATATACGTCTATAACGTTATATATCCTAACCTAAGGCAACCTGACATCTCGGATGTAGCATTTGACAACATTCCAGGCGTGTCGGTCCCTACGTCTCGGTGGTAACATTACATGCTTCTATAACGTTACATATCCTAACCTAAGGCAACCTAACATCTCGGATGTAACATTCGACAACATTCCAGGCGTGTCCGTCCGTACGTCTCGGTGGTAACATTACATGCGTTTATAACGGTATATATCCTAATCTAAGGCAACCTAACATCTCGGATGCAATATCTGACAACATTCATCGCCTGTCGAACCCTACTCCTTCGAGGGAACAGTATATACGTCTATAACGTCATATATCCTAACCTAAGGCAACCTAACATCTCGGATGTAACATTTGACAACATTCCAGGCGTGTCGGTCCCTACGTCTCGGTGGTAACATTACATGCTTCTATAACGTTATATATCCTAACCTAAAGCAACCTAACATCTCGGATGTAACATTTGACAACATTCCAGGCGAGTCGGTCCCTACGTCTCGGTGGTAACATTATATGCGTCTATAACGTTATATATCCTAACCTAAGGCAACCTAACATCTCGGATGTAATATTTGACAACATTCCTGGCGTGCCGGACCCTGCTTCTCGGTGGGAACAGTATATACGTCAATAACGTTATATATCCTAACCTAAGGGAACCTAACATCTCGGATGCAATATTCTGTAACATTCCAGGCGTGTCGGACCCTACGTCTCGGTGGTAACATTGTATGCGTCTATAACGTTATATATCCTATTATAGGGCAACCTGACATCTCAGACGTAATATTTTACAACATTCCTGGCCTGTCGAACCCTACTTCACGGAGGGAACAGTATATTCGTCTATAACGTCATATATCCTAACCTAAGGCAACTTAATATCTCGGATGTAACATTTGACAACATTCCAGGCGTGTCGGTCCCTACGTCTCGGTGGTAACATTATATACGTTTATAACGTTATATATCCTAACCTAAGGCAACCTAACATCTCGGATGTAACATTTGACAACATTCCAGGCGTGTCGGTCCCTACGTCTCGGTGGTAACATTATATGCGTCTATACCGTTATATATCCTAATCTAAGGCAACCTAACATCTCGGATGTAATATTTGACAACATTCCTGTCGTGTCGGACACTACTTCTCGGACGGAACAGTGTATACGTCTATAACGTTATATATCCTAACCTAAGGCAACCTAACATCTCGCATGTAACATTATATGCGTCTATAACGTTATATATCCTAACCTAAGCAACCTAACATCTCGGATGTAACATTTGACAACATTCCAGGCGTGTCGGCCCCAACGTCTCGGTGGTAACGTTACATGCGTCTATAACGTTATATATCCTAACCTAAGGCAACTTAACATCTCGGATGCAATATTTGACAACATTCCTGGCCTGTCGAACTCTACTTCTCGGAGGGAACAGTATATACGTCTATAACGTCATATATCCTAACCTAAGGCAACCTAACATCTCGGATGTAACATTTGTCAACATTCCAGGCGTGTCGGTCCCTACGTCTCCGTGGTAACATTACATGCTTCTATAACGTTACATATCCTAACCTAAGGCAACCTAACATCTCGGATGTAACATTTGACAACATTCCAGGCGTGTCCGTCCCTACGTCTCGGTGGTAACATTACATGCGTTTATAACGGTATATATCCTAATCTAAGGCAACCTAACATCTCGGATGCAATATCTGACAACATTCCTGGCCTGTCGAACCCCGCTCCTTGGAGGGAACAGTATATACGTCTATAACGTCATATATCCTAACCTAAGGCAACCTATCATCTCGGATGTAACATTTGACAACATTCCTGGCGTGTCGGTCCCTACGTCTCGGTGGTAACATTACATGCGTCTAGAACGGTGTATATCCTAATCTAAGGCAACCTAACATCTCGGATGCAATATTTGACAACATTCCTGGCCTGTCGAACTCTACTTCTCGGAGGGAACAGTATATACGTCTATAACGTTACATATCCTAACCTAAGGCAACCTAACATCTCGAATGTAACATTTGACAACATTCCAGGCGTGTCGGTCCCTACGTATCGGTGGTAACATTATATACGTCTATAACGTTATATATCCTAACCTAAGGCAACCTGACATCTCGTATGTAATATTCTACAACATTCCAGGTGTGTCGGACACTACTGCTCGGAGGGAACAGTGTATACGTCTATAACGTTATATATCCTAACCTAAGGCAACCTAACGTCTCGGATGTAACATTATATGCGTCTATAACGTTATATATCCTAACCTAAGGCAACCTAACATCTCGGATGCAATATTTGACAACATTCCTGGCCTGTCGAACTCTACTTCTCGGAGGGAACAGTATATACGTCTATAACGTCATATATCCTAACCTAAGGCAACTTAACATCTCGGATGTAACATTTGACACCATTCCAGGCGTGTCGGACCCTACGTCTCGGTGGTAACATTATATACGTCTATAACGTTATATATCCTAACCTAAGGCAACCTGACATCTCGGATGTAATATTCTACAACATTCCAAGCGTGTCGGACACTACTTCTCGGACGGAACAGTGTATACGTCTATAACGTTATATATCCTAACCTAAGGCAACCTAACATCTCGGATGTAACATTATATGCGTCTATAACGTTATATATCCTAACCTAAAGCAACCTAACATCTCGGATGTAACATTTGACAACATTCCAGGCGTGTCGGTCCCTACGCCTCGGTGGTAACATTACATGTGTCTATAACGGTATATATCCTAATCTAAGGCAACCTAACATCTCGGATGTAACATTTGACAACATTCCTGGCGTGTCGGACCCTAATTCTCGGTGGGAACAGTATATACGTCTATAACGTTATATATCCTAACCTAAGGCAACTTAAAATCTCGGATGCAATATTCTATAACATTCCAGGCGTGTCGGACCCTACGTCTCGGTGGTAACATTACATGCGTTTATAACGGTATATATCCTAACCTAAGGCAACCTGACATCTCGGATGTAATATTCTACAACATTCCAGGCGTGTCGGTCCCTACGTCTCGGTGGTAACATTATATGCGTCTATAACGTTATATATCCTAACCTAAGGCAACCTAACATCTCGGATGTAACATTTGACAACATTCCAGGCGTGTCGGTCCCTACGTCTCGGTGGTAACATTACATGTGTCTATAACGGTATATATCCTAATCTAAGGCAACCTAACATCTCGGATGCAATATTTGACAACATTCCTGGCCTGTCGAACCCTACTTCTCGGAGGGAACAGTATATACGTCTATAACGTCATATATCCTAACCTAAGGCAACCTAACATCTCGCATGTAATATTTGACAACATTCCAGGCGTGTCGGTCCCTACGTCTCGGTGGTAACATTACATGCTTCTATAACGTTACATATCCTAACCTAAGGCAACCTAACACTCGGATGCAATATTCTATAACATTCCAGGCGTTTCGGACCCTACGTCTCGGTGGTAACATTGTATGCGTCTATAACGTTATATATCCTAACCTAAGGCAACCTAACATTTCGGATGTAATATTTGACAACATTCCTGGCCTGTCGAACCCTACTTCTCGGTGGTAACATTATATACGTCTATAACGTTATATATCCTAACCTAAGGCAACCTGACATCTCGGATGTAGCATTTGACAACATTCCAGGCGTGTCGGTCCCTACGTCTCGGTGGTAACATTACATGCGTCTATAACGGTGTATATCCTAATCTAAGGCAACCTAACATCTCGGATGCAATATTTGACAACTTTCCTGGCCTGTCGAACTCTACTTCTCGGAGGGAACAGTATATACGCCTATAACGTCATGTATCCTAACATAAGACAACCTAACATCTCGGATGTAACATTTGACAACATTCCAGGCGTGTCGGTCCCTACGTCTCGGTGGTAACATTACATGCTTCTATAACGTTACATATCCTAACCTAAGGCAACCTAACATCTCGGATGTAACATTCGACAACATTCCAGGCGTGTCGGTCCCTACGTCTCGGTGGTAACATTACATGCGTCTATAACGGTGTATATCCTAATCTAAGGCAACCTAACATCTCGGATGCAATATTTGACAACATTCCTGGCCTGTCGAACTCTACTTCTCGGAGGGAACAGTATATACGTCTATAACGTTACATATCCTAACCTAATGCAACTTAACATCTCGGATGTAACATTTGACAACATTACAGGCGTGTCGGTCCCTACGTCTCGGTGGTAACATTATATACGTCTATAACGTTATATATCCTAACCTAAGGCAACCTGACATCTCGGATGTAGCATTTGACAACATTCCAGGCGTGTCGGT
Organism: Xylocopa violacea; assembly: GCA_963969225.1. Taxonomy (NCBI): domain Eukaryota; kingdom Metazoa; phylum Arthropoda; class Insecta; order Hymenoptera; family Apidae; genus Xylocopa; species Xylocopa violacea. The sequence continues at coordinate 36,154 of CAXAJV010000760.1, forward strand.
CCCTACGTCTCGGTGGTAACATTACATGCTTCTATAACGTTACATATCCTAACCTAAGGCAACCTAACATCTCGGATGTAACATTCGACAACATTCCAGGCGTGTCCGTCCGTACGTCTCGGTGGTAACATTACATGCGTTTATAACGGTATATATCCTAATCTAAGGCAACCTAACATCTCGGATGCAATATCTGACAACATTCATCGCCTGTCGAACCCTACTCCTTCGAGGGAACAGTATATACGTCTATAACGTCATATATCCTAACCTAAGGCAACCTAACATCTCGGATGTAACATTTGACAACATTCCAGGCGTGTCGGTCCCTACGTCTCGGTGGTAACATTACATGCTTCTATAACGTTATATATCCTAACCTAAAGCAACCTAACATCTCGGATGTAACATTTGACAACATTCCAGGCGAGTCGGTCCCTACGTCTCGGTGGTAACATTATATGCGTCTATAACGTTATATATCCTAACCTAAGGCAACCTAACATCTCGGATGTAATATTTGACAACATTCCTGGCGTGCCGGACCCTGCTTCTCGGTGGGAACAGTATATACGTCAATAACGTTATATATCCTAACCTAAGGGAACCTAACATCTCGGATGCAATATTCTGTAACATTCCAGGCGTGTCGGACCCTACGTCTCGGTGGTAACATTGTATGCGTCTATAACGTTATATATCCTATTATAGGGCAACCTGACATCTCAGACGTAATATTTTACAACATTCCTGGCCTGTCGAACCCTACTTCACGGAGGGAACAGTATATTCGTCTATAACGTCATATATCCTAACCTAAGGCAACTTAATATCTCGGATGTAACATTTGACAACATTCCAGGCGTGTCGGTCCCTACGTCTCGGTGGTAACATTATATACGTTTATAACGTTATATATCCTAACCTAAGGCAACCTAACATCTCGGATGTAACATTTGACAACATTCCAGGCGTGTCGGTCCCTACGTCTCGGTGGTAACATTATATGCGTCTATACCGTTATATATCCTAATCTAAGGCAACCTAACATCTCGGATGTAATATTTGACAACATTCCTGTCGTGTCGGACACTACTTCTCGGACGGAACAGTGTATACGTCTATAACGTTATATATCCTAACCTAAGGCAACCTAACATCTCGCATGTAACATTATATGCGTCTATAACGTTATATATCCTAACCTAAGCAACCTAACATCTCGGATGTAACATTTGACAACATTCCAGGCGTGTCGGCCCCAACGTCTCGGTGGTAACGTTACATGCGTCTATAACGTTATATATCCTAACCTAAGGCAACTTAACATCTCGGATGCAATATTTGACAACATTCCTGGCCTGTCGAACTCTACTTCTCGGAGGGAACAGTATATACGTCTATAACGTCATATATCCTAACCTAAGGCAACCTAACATCTCGGATGTAACATTTGTCAACATTCCAGGCGTGTCGGTCCCTACGTCTCGGTGGTAACATTACATGCTTCTATAACGTTACATATCCTAACCTAAGGCAACCTAACATCTCGGATGTAACATTTGACAACATTCCAGGCGTGTCCGTCCCTACGTCTCGGTGGTAACATTACATGCGTTTATAACGGTATATATCCTAATCTAAGGCAACCTAACATCTCGGATGCAATATCTGACAACATTCCTGGCCTGTCGAACCCCGCTCCTTGGAGGGAACAGTATATACGTCTATAACGTCATATATCCTAACCTAAGGCAACCTATCATCTCGGATGTAACATTTGACAACATTCCTGGCGTGTCGGTCCCTACGTCTCGGTGGTAACATTACATGCGTCTAGAACGGTGTATATCCTAATCTAAGGCAACCTAACATCTCGGATGCAATATTTGACAACATTCCTGGCCTGTCGAACTCTACTTCTCGGAGGGAACAGTATATACGTCTATAACGTTACATATCCTAACCTAAGGCAACCTAACATCTCGAATGTAACATTTGACAACATTCCAGGCGTGTCGGTCCCTACGTATCGGTGGTAACATTATATACGTCTATAACGTTATATATCCTAACCTAAGGCAACCTGACATCTCGGATGTAATATTCTACAACATTCCAAGGGTGTCGGACACTACTTCTCGGACGGAACAGTGTATACGTCTATAACGTTATATATCCTAACCTAAGGCAACCTAACATCTCGGATGTAACATTATATGCGTCTATAACGTTATATATCCTAACCTAAAGCAACCTAACATCTCGGATGTAAAATTTGACAACATTCCAGGCGTGTCGGTCCCTACGCCTCGGTGGTAACATTACATGTGTCTATAACGGTATATATCCTAATCTAAGGCAACCTAACATCTCGGATGTAACATTTGACAACATTCCTGGCGTGTCGGACCCTAATTCTCGGTGGGAACAGTATATACGTCTATAACGTTATATATCCTAACCTAAGGCAACTTAAAATCTCGGATGCAATATTCTATAACATTCCAGGCGTGTCGGACCCTACGTCTCGGTGGTAACATTACATGCGTTTATAACGGTATATATCCTAACCTAAGGCAACCTGACATCTCGGATGTAATATTCTACAACATTCCAGGCGTGTCGGTCCCTACGTCTCGGTGGTAACATTATATGCGTCTATAACGTTATATATCCTAACCTAAGGCAACCTAACATCTCGGATGTAACATTTGACAACATTCCAGGCGTGTCGGTCCCTACGTCTCGGTGGTAACATTACATGTGTCTATAACGGTATATATCCTAATCTAAGGCAACCTAACATCTCGGATGCAATATTTGACAACATTCCTGGCCTGTCGAACCCTACTTCTCGGAGGGAACAGTATATACGTCTATAACGTCATATATCCTAACCTAAGGCAACCTAACATCTCGCATGTAACATTTGACAACATTCCAGGCGTGTCGGTCCCTACGTCTCGGTGGTAACATTACATGCTTCTATAACGTTACATATCCTAACCTAAGGCAACCTAACACTCGGATGCAATATTCTATAACATTCCAGGCGTTTCGGACCCTACGTCTCGGTGGTAACATTGTATGCGTCTATAACGTTATATATCCTAACCTAAGGCAACCTAACATTTCGGATGTAATATTTGACAACATTCCTGGCCTGTCGAACCCTACTTCTCGGAGGGAACAGTATATACGTCTGTAACGGTATATATCCTAATCTAAGGCAACCTAACATATCGTATGTAATATTTGACAACATTCCTGGCGTGTCGGACCCTACTACTCGGTGGGAACATTATATGTGTCTATAACGTTATATATCCTAATATAGGGCAACCTAACATCTCAGACGTAATATTTTACAACATTCCTGGCGTGTCGGAGCATTCTTTTCGGTGGGAATATTATATACGTCTATAACGGTCAACATCCTAATCTAAGGCAACCTAACATCTCGGATGCAATATTTGACAACATTCCTGGCCTGTCGAACCCTACTTCACGGAGGGAACAGTATATACGTCTATAACGTTATATATCCTAACCTAAGGCAACCTAACATCTCGGATGTAACATTTGACAACATTCCTGGCGTGTCGGACCCTGCTTCTCGGTGGGAACAGTATATACTTCTATAACGTTATATATCCTAACCTATGGCAACCTAACATCTCGGATGCAATATTCTATAACATTCCAGGCGTATCGGACCCTACGTCTCGGTGGTAACATTGTATGCGTCTATAACGTTATATATCCTAATCTAAGGCAACCTAACATCTCAGACTTAATATTTTACAACATTCCTGGCGTGTCGGAGCATTCTTTTCGGTGGGAATATTATATACGTCTATAACGGTCAACATCCTAATCTAAGGCAACCTAACATCTCGGATGCAATATTTGACAACATTCCTGGCCTGTCGAAACCTACTTCACGGAGGGAACAGTATATTCGTCTATAACGTCATATATCTTAACCTAATGCAACTTAACATCTCGGATGTAACATTTGACAACATTACAGGCGTGTCGGTCCCTACGTCTCGGTGGTAACATTATATACGTCTATAACGTTATATATCCTAACCTAAGGCATCCTGACATCTCGGATGTAGCATTTGACAACATTCCAGGCGTGTCGGTCCCTACGTCTCGGTGGTAACATTACATGCGTCTATAACGGTGTATATCCTAATCTAAGGCAACCTAACATCTCGGATGCAATATTTGACAACTTTCCTGGCCTGTCGAACTCTACTTCTCGGAGGGAACAGTATATACGCCTATAACGTCATGTATCCTAACATAAGACAACCTAACATCTCGGATGTAACATTTGACAACATTCCAGGCGTGTCGGTCCCTACGTCTCGGTGGTAACATTACATGCTTCTATAACGTTACATATCCTAACCTAAGGCAACCTAACATCTCGGATGTAACATTCGACAACATTCCAGGCGTGTCGGTCCCTACGTCTCGGTGGTAACATTACATGCGTCTATAACGGTGTATATCCTAATCTAAGGCAACCTAACATCTCGGATGCAATATTTGACAACATTCCTGGCCTGTCGAACTCTACTTCTCGGAGGGAACAGTATATACGTCTATAACGTTACATATCCTAACCTAAGGCAACCTAACATCTCGAATGTAACATTTGACAACATTCCAGGTGTGTCGGTCCCTACGTATCGGTGGTAACATTATATACGTCTATAACGTTATATATCCTAACCTAAGGCAACTTAAAATCTCGGATGCAATATTTGACAACATTCCAGGCGTGTCGGTCCCTACGTCTCGGTGGTAACATTACATGCTTCGATAACGTTATATATCCTAACCTAAAGCAACCTAACATCTCGGATGTAACATTTGACAACATTCCAGGCGAGTCGGTCCCTACGTCTCGGTGGTAACATTATATGCGTCTATAACGTTATATATCCTAACCTAAGGCAACCTAACATCTCGGATGTAATATTTGACAACATTCCTGGCGTGCCGGACCCTGCTTCTCGGTGGGAACAGTATATACGTCAATAACGTTATATATCCTAACCTAAGGCAACCTAACATCTCGGATGCAATATTCTGTAACATTCCAGGCGTGTCGGACCCTACGTCTCGGTGGTAACATTGTATGCGTCTATAACGTTATATATCCTATTATAGGGCAACCTGACATCTCAGACGTAATATTTTACAACATTCCAGGCGTGTCGGACACTACTTCTCGGAAGGAACAGTATATACGTCTACAACGTTATATATCCTAACCTAAGGCAACCTAACATCTCGGATGTAACATTATATGCCTCTATAACGTTATATATCCTAACCTAAGGCAACCTAACATCTCGGATGCAATATTCTATAACATTCCAGGCGTGTCGGACCCTACGTCTCGGTGGTAACATTGTATGCGTCTATAACGTTATATATCCTAATCTAAGGCAACCTAACATCTCAGACGTAATATTTTACAACATTCCTGGCATGTCGGAGCATTCTTTTCGGTGGGAATATTATATACGTCTATAACGGTCAACATCCTAATCTAAGGCAACCTAACATCTCGGATGCAATATTTGACAACATTCCTGGAGTGTCGAACCCTACTCCTCGGAGGGAACAGTATATACGTCTATAACGTCATATATCCTAACCTAAGGCAACCTAACATCTCGGATGTAACATTTGACAACATTCCAGGCGTATCGGACCCTACGTATCGGTGGTAACATTACATGCGTCTATAACGTTATATATCCTAACCTAAGGCAACCTAACATCTCGGATGTAGCATTTGACAACATTCCAGGCGTGTCGGTCCCTACGTCACCGTGGTAACATTACATGCGTCTATAACGGTGTATATCCCAATCTAAGGCAACCTAACATCTCGGATGCAATATTTGACAACATTCCTGGCCTGTCGAACTCTACTTCTCGGAGGGAACAGTATATACGTCTATAACGTCATGTATCCTAACATAAGACAACCTAACATCTCGGATGTAACATTTGACAACATTCCAGGCGTGTCGGTCCCTACGTCTCGGTGGTAACATTACATGCTTCTATAACGTTACATATCCTAACCTAAGGCAACCTAACATCTCGGATGTAACATTTGACAACATTCCAGGCGTGTCCGTCCCTACGTTTCGGTGGTAACATTACATGCGTTTATAACGGTATATATCCTAATCTAAGGCAACCTAACATCTCGGATGCAATATCTGACAACATTCATGGCCTGTCGAACCCTACTCCTTGGAGGGAACAGTATATACGTCTATAACGTCATATATCCTAACCTAAGGCAACCTAACATCTCGGATGTAACATTTGACAACATTCCTGGCCTGTCGAACTCTACTTCTCGGAGGGAACAGTATATACGTCTATAACGTCATATATCCTAACCTATGGCAACCTAACATCTCGGATGCAATATTTGACAACATTCCTGGCCTGTCGAACTCTACTTCTCGGAGGGAACAGTATATACGTCTATAACGTCATATATCCTAACCTAAGGCAACCTAACATCTCGGATGTAACATTTGACAACATTCCAGGCGTGTCGGTCCCTACGTCTCGGTGGTAACATTATATGCGTCTATACCGTTATATATCCTAATCTAAGGCAACCTAACATCTCGGATGTAATATTGGACAACATTCCTGTCGTGTCGGACACTACTTCTCGGACGGAACAGTGTATACGTCTATAACGTTATATATCCTAACCTAAGGCAACCTAACATCTCGCATGTAACATTATATGCGTCTATAACGTTATATATCCTAACCTAAGCAACCTAACATCTCGGATGTAACATTTGACAACATTCCAGGCGTGTCGGCCCCAACGTCTCGGTGGTAACGTTACATGCGTCTATAACGTTATATATCCTAACCTAAGGCAACTTAACATCTCGGATGCAATATTTGACAACATTCCTGGCCTGTCGAACTCTACTTCTCGGAGGGAACAGTATATACGTCTATAACGTCATATATCCTAACCTAAGGCAACCTAACATCTCGGATGTAACATTTGTCAACATTCCAGGCGTGTCGGGCCCTACGTCTCGGTGGTAACATTACATGCTTCTATAACGTTACATATCCTAACCTAAGGCAACCTAACATCTCGGATGTAACATTTGACAACATTCCAGGCGTGTCCGTCCCTACGACTCGGTGGTAACATTACATGCGTTTATAACGGTATATATCCTAATCTAAGGCAACCTAACATCTCGGATGCAATATCTGACAACATTCCTGGCCTGTCGAACCCCGCTCCTTGGAGGGAACAGTATATACGTCTATAACGTCATATATCCTAACCTAAGGCAACCTAACATCTCGGATGTAACATTTGACAACATTCCTGGCGTGTCGGTCCCTACGTCTCGGTGGTAACATTACATGCGTCTATAACGGTGTATATCCTAATCTAAGGCAACCTAACATCTCGGATGCAATATTTGACAACATTCCTGGCCTGTCGAACTCTACTTCTCGGAGGGAACAGTATATACGTCTATAACGTTACATATCCTAACCTAAGGCAACCTAACATCTCGAATGTAACATTTGACAACATTCCAGGCGTGTCGGTCCCTACGTATCGGTGGTAACATTATATACGTCTATAACGTTATATATCCTAACCTAAGGCAACCTGACATCTCGTATGTAATATTCTACAACATTCCAGGTGTGTCGGACACTACTGCTCGGAGGGAACAGTGTATACGTCTATAACGTTATATATCCTAACCTAAGGCAACCTAACGTCTCGGATGTAACATTATATGCGTCTATAACGTTATATATCCTAACCTAAGGCAACCTAACATCTCGGATGCAATATTTGACAACATTCCTGGCCTGTCGAACTCTACTTCTCGGAGGGAACAGTATATACGTCTATAACGTCATATATCCTAACCTAAGGCAACTTAACATCTCGGATGTAACATTTGACACCATTCCAGGCGTGTCGGACCCTACGTCTCGGTGGTAACATTATATACGTCTATAACGTTATATATCCTAACCTAAGGCAACCTGACATCTCGGATGTAATATTCTACAACATTCCAAGCGTGTCGGACACTACTTCTCGGACGGAACAGTGTATACGTCTATAACGTTATATATCCTAACCTAAGGCAACCTAACATCTCGGATGTAACATTATATGCGTCTATAACGTTATATATCCTAACCTAAAGCAACCTAACATCTCGGATGTAACATTTGACAACATTCCAGGCGTGTCGGTCCCTACGCCTCGGTGGTAACATTACATGTGTCTATAACGGTATATATCCTAATCTAAGGCAACCTAACATCTCGGATGTAACATTTGACAACATTCCTGGCGTGTCGGACCCTAATTCTCGGTGGGAACAGTATATACGTCTATAACGTTATATATCCTAACCTAAGGCAACTTAAAATCTCGGATGCAATATTCTATAACATTCCAGGCGTGTCGGACCCTACGTCACGGTGGTAACATTACATGCGTTTATAACGGTATATATCCTAACCTAAGGCAACCTGACATCTCGGATGTAATATTCTACAACATTCCAGGCGTGTCGGTCCCTACGTCTCGGTGGTAACATTATATGCGTCTATAACGTTATATATCCTAACCTAAGGCAACCTAACATCTCGGATGTAACATTTGACAACATTCCAGGCGTGTCGGTCCCTACGTCTCGGTGGTAACATTACATGTGTCTATAACGGTATATATCCTAATCTAAGGCAACCTAACATCTCGGATGCAATATTTGACAACATTCCTGGCCTGTCGAACCCTACTTCTCGGAGGGAACAGTATATACGTCTATAACGTCATATATCCTAACCTAAGGCAACCTAACATCTCGCATGTAACATTTGACAACATTCCAGGCGTGTCGGTCCCTACGTCTCGGTGGTAACATTACATGCTTCTATAACGTTACATATCCTAACCTAAGGCAACCTAACACTCGGATGCAATATTCTATAACATTCCAGGCGTTTCGGACCCTACGTCTCGGTGGTAACATTGTATGCGTCTATAACGTTATATATCCTAACCTAAGGCAACCTAACATTTCGGATGTAATATTTGACAACATTCCTGGCCTGTCGAACCCTACTTCTCGGAGGGAACAGTATATACGTCTGTAACGGTATATATCCTAATCTAAGGCAACCTAACATATCGTATGTAATATTTGACAACATTCCTGGCGTGTCGGACCCTACTACTCGGTGGGAACATTATATGTGTCTATAACGTTATATATCCTAATATAGGGCAACCTAACATCTCAGACGTAATATTTTACAACATTCCTGGCGTGTCGGAGCATTCTTTTCGGTGGGAATATTATATACGTCTATAACGGTCAACATCCTAATCTAAGGCAACCTAACATCTCGGATGCAATATTTGACAACATTCCTGGCCTGTCGAACCCTACTTCACGGAGGGAACAGTATATACGTCTATAACGTTATATATCCTAACCTAAGGCAACCTAACATCTCGGATGTAACATTTGACAACATTCCTGGCGTGTCGGACCCTGCTTCTCGGTGGGAACAGTATATACTTCTATAACGTTATATATCCTAACCTATGGCAACCTAACATCTCGGATGCAATATTCTATAACATTCCAGGCGTATCGGACCCTACGTCTCGGTGGTAACATTGTATGCGTCTATAACGTTATATATCCTAATCTAAGGCAACCTAACATCTCAGACTTAATATTTTACAACATTCCTGGCGTGTCGGAGCATTCTTTTCGGTGGGAACATTATATACGTCTATAACGGTCAACATCCTAATCTAAGGCAACCTAACATCTCGGATGCAATATTTGACAACATTCCTGGCCTGTCGAAACCTACTTCACGGAGGGAACAGTATATTCGTCTATAACGTCATATATCTTAACCTAATGCAACTTAACATCTCGGATGTAACATTTGACAACATTACAGGCGTGTCGGTCCCTACGTCTCGGTGGTAACATTATATACGTCTATAACGTTATATATCCTAACCTAAGGCAACCTGACATCTCGGATGTAGCATTTGACAACATTCCAGGCGTGTCGGTCCCTACGTCTCGGTGGTAACATTACATGCGTCTATAACGGTGTATATCCTAATCTAAGGCAACCTAACATCTCGGATGCAATATTTGACAACATTCCTGGCCTGTCGAACTCTACTTCTCGGAGGGAACAGTATATACGCCTATAACGTCATGTATCCTAACATAAGACAACCTAACATCTCGGATGTAACATTTGACAACATTCCAGGCGTGTCGGTCCCTACGTCTCGGTGGTAACATTACATGCTTCTATAACGTTACATATCCTAACCTAAGGCAACCTAACATCTCGGATGTAACATTCGACAACATTCCAGGCGTGTCCGTCCCTACGTCTCGGTGGTAACATTACATGCGTTTATAACGGTATATATCCTAATCTAAGGCAACCTAACATCTCGGATGCAATATCTGACAACATTCATCGCCTGTCGAACCCTACTCCTTCGAGGGAACAGTATATACGTCTATAACGTCATATATCCTAACCTAAGGCAACCTAACATCTCGGATGTAACATTTGACAACATTCCAGGCGTGTCGGTCCCTACGTCTCGGTGGTAACATTACATGCTTCTATAACGTTATATATCCTAACCTAAAGCAACCTAACATCTCGGATGTAACATTTGACAACATTCCAGGCGAGTCGGTCCCTACGTCTCGGTGGTAACATTATATGCGTCTATAACGTTATATATCCTAACCTAAGGCAACCTAACATCTCGGATGTAATATTTGACAACATTCCTGGCGTGCCGGACCCTGCTTCTCGGTGGGAACAGTATATACGTCAATAACGTTATATATCCTAACCTAAGGGAACCTAACATCTCGGATGCAATATTCTGTAACATTCCAGGCGTGTCGGACCCTACGTCTCGGTGGTAACATTTTATGCGTATATAACGTTATACATCCTATTATAGGGCAACCTGACATCTCAGACGTAATATTTTACAACATTCCTGGCCTGTCGAACCCTACTTCACGGAGGGAACAGTATATTCGTCTATAACGTTATATATCCTAACCTAAGGCAACTTAATATCTCGGATGTAACATTTGACAACATTCCAGGCGTGTCGGGCCCTACGTCTCGGTGGTAACATTATATACGTTTATAACGTTATATATCCTAACCTAAGGCAACTTAACATCTCGGATGTAACATTTGACACCATTCCAGGCGTGTCGGACCCTACGTCTCGGTGGTAACATTATATACGTCTATAACGTTATATATCCTAACCTAAGGCAACCTGACATCTCGGATGTAATATTCTACAACATTCCAAGCGTGTCGGACACTACTTCTCGGACGGAACAGTGTATACGTCTATAACGTTATATATCCTAACCTAAGGCAACCTAACATCTCGGATGTAACATTATATGCGTCTATAACGTTATATATCCTAACCTAAAGCAACCTAACATCTCGGATGTAACATTTGACAACATTCCAGGCGTGTCCGTCCCTACGTCTCGGTGGTAACATTACATGCGTTTATAACGGTATATATCCTAATCTAAGGCAACCTAACATCTCGGATGCAATATCTGACAACATTCCTGGCCTGTCGAACCCCGCTCCTTGGAGGGAACAGTATATACGTCTATAACGTCATATATCCTAACCTAAGGCAACCTAACATCTCGGATGTAACATTTGACAACATTCCTGGCGTGTCGGTCCCTACGTCTCTGTGGTAACATTACATGCGTCTATAACGGTGTATATCCTAATCTAAGGCAACCTAACATCTCGGATGCAATATTTGACAACATTCCTGGCCTGTCGAACTCTACTTCTCGGAGGGAACAGTATATACGTCTATAACGTTACATATCCTAACCTAAGGCAACCTAACATCTCGAATGTAACATTTGACAACATTCCAGGCGTGTCGGTCCCTACGTATCGGTGGTAACATTATATACGTCTATAACGTTATATATCCTAACCTAAGGCAACTTAACATCTCGGATGCAATATTTGACAACATTCCAGGCGTGTCGGTCCCTACGTCTCGGTGGTAACATTACATGCTTCTATAACGTTATATATCCTAACCTAAAGCAACATAACATCTCGGATGTAACATTTGACAACATTCCAGGCGAGTCGGTCCCTACGTCTCGGTGGTAACACTATATGCGTCTATAACGTTATATATCCTAACCTAAGGCAACCTAACATCTCGGATGTAATATTTGACAACATTCCTGGCGTGCCGGACCCTGCTTCTCGGTGGGAACAGTATATACGTCAATAACGTTATATATCCTAACCTAAGGCAACCTAACATCTCGGATGCAATATTCTGTAACATTCCAGGCGTGTCGGACCCTACGTCTCGGTGGTAACATTGCATGCGTCTATAACGTTATATATCCTATTATAGGGCAACCTGACATCTCAGACGTAATATTTTACAACATTCCAGGCGTGTCGAACTCTACTTCTCGGAGGGAACAGTATATACGTCTATAACGTCATATATCCTAACCTATGGCAACCTAACATCTCGGATGCAATATTTGACAACATTCCTGGCCTGTCGAACTCTACTTCTCGGAGGGAACAGTATATACGTCTATAACGTCATATATCCTAACCTAAGGCAACCTAACATCTCGGATGTAACATTTGACAACATTCCAGGCGTGTCGGTCCCTACGTCTCGGTGGTAACATTATATGCGTCTATACCGTTATATATCCTAATCTAAGGCAACCTAACATCTCGGATGCAATATTTGACAACATTCCTGGCCTGTCGAACTCTACTTCTCGGAGGGAACAGTATATACGTCTATAACGTCATATATCCTAACCTAAGGCAACCTAACATCTCGGATGTAACATTTGTCAACATTCCAGGCGTGTCGGGCCCTACGTCTCGGTGGTAACATTACATGCTTCTATAACGTTACATATCCTAACCTAAGGCAACCTAACATCTCGGATGTAACATTTGACAACATTCCAGGCGTGTCCGTCCCTACGTCTCGGTGGTAACATTACATGCGTCTATAACGGTGTATATCCTAATCTAAGGCAACCTAACATCCCGGATGCAATATTTGACAACATTCCTGGCCTGTCGAACTCTACTTCTCGGAGGGAACAGTATATACGTCTATAACGTTACATAGCCTAACCTAAGGCAACCTAACATCTCGAATGTAACATTTGACAACATTCCAGGCGTGTCGGTCCCTACGTATCGGTGGTAACATTATATACGTCTATAACGTTATATATCCTAACCTAAGGCAACCTGACATCTCGTATGTAATATTCTACAACATTCCAGGCGTGTCGGACACTACTGCTCGGAGGGAACAGTGTATACGTCTATAACGTTATATATCCTAACCTAAGGCAACCTAACGTCTCGGATGTAACATTATATGCGTCTATAACGTTATATATCCTAACCTAAGGCAACCTAACATCTCGGAAGCAATATTTGACAACATTCCTGGCCTGTCGAACTCTACTTCTCGGAGGGAACAGTATATACGTCTATAACGTCATATATCCTAACCTAAGGCAACTTAACATCTCGGATGTAACATTTGACACCATTCCAGGCGTGTCGGACCCTACGTCGCGGTGGTAACATTATATACGTCTATAACGTTATATATCCTAACCTAAGGCAACCTGACATCTCGGATGTAATATTCTACAACATTCCAAGCGTGTCGGACACTACTTCTCGGACGGAACAGTGTATACGTCTATAACGTTATATATCCTAACCTAAGGCAACCTAACATCTCGGATGTAACATTATATGCGTCTATAACGTTATATATCCTAACCTAAAGCAACCTAACATCTCGGATGTAACATTTGACAACATTCCAGGCGTGTCGGTCCCTACGCCTCGGTGGTAACATTACATGTGTCTATAACGGTATATATCCTAATCTAAGGCAACCTAACATCTCGGATGTAACATTTGACAACATTCCTGGCGTGTCGGATCCTAATTCTCGGTGGGAACAGTATATACGTCTATAACGTTATATATCCTAACCTAAGGCAACTTAAAATCTCGGATGCAATATTCTATAACATTCCAGGCGTGTCGGACCCTACGTCTCGGTGGTAACATTACATGCGTTTATAACGGTATATATCCTAACCTAAGGCAACCTGACATCTCGGATGTAATATTCTACAACATTCCAGGCGTGTCGGTCCCTACGTCTCGGTGGTAACATTATATGCGTCTATAACGTTATATATCCTAACCTAAGGCAACCTAACATCTCGGATGTAACATTTGACAACATTCCAGGCGTGTCGGTCCCTACGTCTCGGTGGTAACATTACATGTGTCTATAACGGTATATATCCTAATCTAAGGCAACCTAACATCTCGGATGTAATATTTGACAACATTCCTGTCGTGTCGGACTCTACTTCTCGGTGGGAACATTATATACGTCTATAGCGTTATATATCCTAACCTAAGGCAACCTATTATCTCAGACGTAATATATGACAACATTCCTGGCCTGTCGAACTCTAATTCTCGGAGGGAACAGTTTATACGTCTATAACGTCATATATCCTAACCTAAGGCAACCTAACATCTCGGATGTAACATTTGACAACATTCCAGGCGTGTCGGTCCCTACGTCTCGGTGGTAACATTACATGCGTTTATAACGGTATATATCCTAACCTAAGGCAACCTGACATCTCGGATGTAATATTCTACAACATTCCAGGCGTGTCGGACCCTACTTCTCGGTGGGAACATTATATGGGTCTATAACGGTATATATCCTAATCTAAGGCAACCTAACATCTCAGGCGTAATATTTTACAACATTCCTGGCGTGTCGGAGCATTCTTTTCGGTGCGAATATTATATACGTCTATATCGGTATATATCCTAATCTAAGGCAACCTAACATCTCGGATGTAACACTTGACAACATACCTAGCGTGTCGGACCCTGCTTCTCGGTGGGAACAGTATATACGTCTATAACGTTATATATCCTAACCTAAGGCAACCTAACATCTCGGATGCAATATTTGACAATATTCCTGGCCTGTCGAAACCTACTTCACGGAGGGAACAGTATATTCGTCTATAACGTCATATATCTTAGCCTAATGCAACTTAACATCTCGGATGTAACATTTGACAACATTCCAGGCGTGTCGGTCCCTACGTCTCGGTGGTAACATTATATACGTCTATAACGTTATATATCCTAACCTAAGGCAACCTGACATCTCGGATGTAATATTCTACAACATTCCAGGCGTGTCGGACACTACTTCTCGGAGGGAACAGTATATACGTCTATAACGTTATATATCCTAACCTAAGGCAACCTAACATCTCGGATGCAATATTTGACAACATTCCTGGCCTGTCGAACCCTACTTCTCGGAGGGAACAGTATATACGTCTGTAACGGTATATATCCTAATCTAAGGCAACCTAACATATCGTATGTAATATTTGACAACATTCCTGGCGTGTCGGACCCTACTACTCGGTGGGAACATTATATGTGTCTATAACGTTGTATATCCTAATCTAAGGCAACCTATCATCTCAGACGTAATATTTTACGACATTCCTGTTGTGTCGGAGCATACTTTTCGGTGGGAATATTATATGCGTCTATAACGGTCGATATCGTAATCTAAGGCAATCTAACATCTCGGATGTAATATTGGCTACATTCCTGGCATGTCGAACCCTACTTCTCGGAGGGAACAGTATATACGTCTATAACGGTATATATCCTAATCTAAGGCATCCTAACACCTCGTATGTAATATTTGACATCATTCCTTGCGTGTCGGATCCTGCTTCTCGGTGGGAATATTATATGCGTCTATAACGTTGTGTGTCCTAATCTAAGGCAACCTAACATCTCGGATGCAATATTTGACAACATTCCTGGCCTGTCGAACCCTACTTCTCGGAGGGAACAGTATATACGTCTATAAAGTTATATATCCTTACCTAAGGCAACCTGACATCTCGGATGTAATATTCTACAACATTCCAGGCGTGTTGGACCCTACTTCTCGGTGGTAACATTACATGCGTTTATAACGGTATATATCCTAATCTAAGGCAATCTAACATCTCGAATGCAATATTTGACAACATTCCTGGCCTGTCGAACCCTACTTCTCGGAGGGAACAGTATATACGTCTATAACGGTATATATCCTAATCTAATGCATCCTCACACCTCGTATGTAATATTTGACATCATTCCTGGCGTGTCGGATCCTGCTTCTCGGTGGGAATATTATATGCGTCTATAACGTTGTGTGTCCTAATCTAAGGCAACCTAACATCTCGGATGCAATATTTGACAACATTCCTGGCCTGTCGAACCCTACTTCTCGGAGGGAACAGTATATACGTCTATAAAGTTATATATCCTTACCTAAGGCAACCTGACATCTCGGATGTAATATTCTACAACATTCCAGGCGTGTTGGACCCTACTTCTCGGTGGTAACATTACATGCGTTTATAACGGTATATATCCTAACCTAAGGCAACCTAACATCTCGGATGTAACATTTGACAACATTCCAGGCGTGTCGGTCCCTACGTCTCGGTGGTAACATTATATACGTCTATCACGTTATATATCCTAACCTAAGGCAACCTGACATCTCGGATGTAATATTCTACAACATTCCAGGCGTGTCGGACACTACTTCTCGGAGGGAACAGTATATACGTCTATAACGTTATATATCCTAACCTAAGGCAACGTAACATCTCGGATGTAACATTATATGCGTCTATAACGTTATATGTCCTAACCTAAGGCAACCTAACATCTCGGATGCAATATTTGACAACATTCCTGGCCTGTCGAACCCTACTTCTCGGAGGGAACAGTATATACGTTTATAACGGTACATATCCTAACCTGAGGCAACCTAACATCTCGGATGCAATATTCTACAACATTCCAGGCGTGTCGGATCCTACGTCTCGGTGGTAAAATTGTATGCGTCTATAACGTTATATATCCTAATCTAAGGCAACCTAACATCTCGGATGCAAAATCTGACAACATTCGTGGCCTGTCGAACCCTACTTCTCGGAGGGAACAATATATACGTCTATAACGTTATATATCCTTACCTAAGGCAACCTGACATCTCGGATGTAATATTCTACAACATTCCAGGCGTGTTGGACCTTACTTCTCGGTGGGAACATTATATGGGTCTATAACGGTATATATCCTAATCTAAGGCAACCTAACATCTCGGATGCAATATCTGACAACATTCGTGGCCTGTCGAACCCTACTTCTCGGAGGGAAGAGTATATACGTCTATAACGTTATATATCCTAACCTAAGGCAACCTGACATCTCGGATGTAATATTCTACAACATTCCAATCGTGTCGGACCCTACTTCTCGGTGGGAACATTATATGCGTCTATAACGTTGTATATCCTAATCTAAGGCAACCTATTATCTCAGACTTAATATTTTACAACATTCCTGGCGTGTCGGAGCATTCTTTTCGGTGGGAATATTATATACGTCTATAGCGGTCAACATCCTAATCTAAGGCAACCTAACATCTCGGATGCAATATTTGACAACATTCCTGGCCTGTCGAACCCTACTTCACGGAGGGAACAGTATATACGTCTATAACGTTATATATCCTAACCTAAGGTAACCAAACATCTCGGACGTAACATTTGATAATATTCCAGGCGAGTCGGTCCCTACGTCTCGGTGGTAACATTATATGCGTCTATAACGTTATATATCCTAACCTAAGGCAACCTAACATCTCGGATGTAATATTTGACAACATTCCTGGCGTGCCGGACCCTGCTTCTCGGTGGGAACAGTATATACGCCAATAACGTTATATATCCTAACCTAAGGCAACCTAACATCTTGGATGCAACATTTGACAACATTCCTGGCCTGTCGAACCCTACTTCTCGGAGGGAACAGTATATACGTCTATAACGGTATATATCCTAATCTAAGGCATCCTAACACCTCGTATGTAATATTTGACATCATTCCTGGCGGGTCGGAACCTGCTTCTCGGTGGGAATATTATATGCGTCTATAACGTTGTATGTCCTAATCTAAGGCAACCTAACATCTCGGATGCAATATTTGACAACATTCCTGGCCTGTCGAACCCTACTTCTCGGAGGGAACAGTATATACGTCTATAACGGTATATATCCTAATCTAATGCATCCTCACACCTCGTATGTAATATTTGACATCATTCCTTGCGTGTCGGATCCTGCTTCTCGGTGGGAATATTATATGCGTCTATAACGTTGTATGTCCTAATCTAAGGCAACGTAACATCTCGGATGCAATATCTGACAACATTCGTGGCCTGTCGAACCCTACTTCTCGGAGGGAACAGTATATAGGTCTATAACGTTATATATCCTAACCTAAGGCAACCTAACATCTCGGATGCAATATTCTATAACATTCCAGGCGTTTCGGACCCTACGTCTGGGTGGTAACATTGTATGCGTCTATAACGTTATATATCCTAATATAGGGCAACCTAACATCTCAGACGTAATATTTTACAACATTCCTGGCGTGTCGGAGCATTCTTTTCGGTGGGAATATTATATACGTCTATAACGGTCAACATCCTAATCTAAGGCAACCAAACATCTCGGATGCAATATTTGACAACATTCCTGGCCTGTCGAACCCTACTTCTCGGAGGGAACAGTATATACGTCTGTAACGGTATATATCCTAATCTAAGGCAACCTAACATCTCGTATGTAATATTTGATAACATTCCTGGCGTGTCGGACCCTACGTCTCGGTGGTAACATTATATGCGTCCATAACGTTATATATCCTAATCTAAGGCAACCTAACATCTCGGATGTAATATTTGACAACATTCCAGGCGTGTGGGTCCCTACGTCTCGGTGGTAACATTACATGCGTTTATAACGGTATATATCCTAATCTAAGGCAACCTAACATCTCGAATGCAATATTTGACAACATTCCTGGCCTGTCGAACCCTACTCCTTGGAGGGAACAGTATATACGTCTATAACGTCATATATCCTAACCTAAGGCAACCTAACATCTCGGATGTAACATTTGACAACATTCCTGGCGTGTCGGACCCTGCTTCTCGGTGGGAACAGTATATACGTCTATAACGTTAAATATCCGAACCTAAGGCAACCTAACATCTCGGATGCAATATTCTATAACATTCCAGGCGTATCGGACCCTACGTCTCGGTGGTAACATTGTATGCGTCTATAACGTTATATATCCTAATCTAAGGCAACCTAACATCTCAGACGTAATATTTTACAACATTCCTGGCGTGTCGGAGCATTCCTTTCGGTGGGAATATTATATACGTCTATAACGGTCAACATCCTAATCTAAGGCAACCTAACATCTCGGATGCAATATCTGACAACATTCGTGGCCTGTCGAACCCTACTTCTCGGAGGGAACAGTATATACGTCTATAACGTTATATATCCTAACCTAAGGCAACCTGACATCTCGGATGTAATATTCTACAACATTCCAATCGTGTCGGACCCTACTTCTCGGTGGGAACATTATATGCGTCTATAACGTTGTATATCCTAATCTAAGGCAACCTATTATCTCAGACTTAATATTTTACAACATTCCTGGCGTGTCGGAGCATTCTTTTCGGTGGGAATATTATATACGTCTATAGCGGTCAACATCCTAATCTAAGGCAACCTAACATCTCGGATGCAATATTTGACAACATTCCTGGCCTGTCGAACCCTACTTCTCGGAGGGAACAGTATATACGTCTATAACGGTATATATCCAAATCTAAGGCATCCTAACACCTCGTATGTAATATTTGACATCATTCCTGGCGTGTCGGAACCTGCTTCTCGGTGGGAATATTATATGCGTCTATAACGTTGTATGTCCTAATCTAAGGCAACCTAACATCTCGGATGCAATATTTGACAACATTCCTGGCCTGTCGAACCCTACTTCTCGGAGGGAACAGTATATACGTCTATAACGGTATATATCCTAATCTAATGCATCCTCACACCTCGTGTGTAATATTTGACATCATTCCTGGCGTGTCGGATCCTGCTTCTCGGTGGGAATATTATATGCGTCTATAACGTTGTATGTCCTAATCTAAGGCAACCTATCATCTCGGACGTAATATTCTACAACATTCCAGGCGTGTCGGACACTACTTCTCGGAAGGAACAGTATATACGTATACAACGTTATATATCCTAACCTAAGGCAACCGAACATCTCGGATGTAACATTATATGCGTCTATAACGTCATATATCCTAACCTAAGGAAACCTAACATCTCGGATGTAACATTTGACAACATTCCTGGCGTGTCGGACCCTGCTTCTCGGTGGGAACAGTATATACGTCTATAACGTTATATATCCTAACCTAAGGCAACCTGACATCTCGGATGTAATATTCTACAACATCCCAGGCGTGTCGGACACTACTTCTCGGTGGGAACGGTATATTCGTCTATAACGTCATATATCCTAACCTAAGGCAACTTAACATCTCGGATGTAACATTTGTCAACATTCCAGGCGTGTCGGTCCCTACGTCTCGGTGGTATCATTATATGCGTCCATAACGTTATATATCCTAATCTAAGGCAACCTAACATGTCGGATGTAATATTTGACAACATTCCAGGCGTGTCGGTCCCTACGTCTCGGTGGTAACATTACATGCGTTTATAACGGTTTTATCCTAATCTAAGGCAATCTAACATCTCGGATGCAATATTTGACAACATTCCTGGCCTGTCGAACCCTACTCCTTGGAGGGAACAATATATACGTCTATAACGTCATATATCCTAACCTGAGGCAATCTAACATCTCGGATGTAACATTTGACAACATTCCTGGCGTGTCGGTCCCTGCTTCTCGGTGGGAACAGTATATACGTCTATAACGTTAAATATCCGAACCTAAGGCAACCTAACATCTCGGATGCAATATTCTATAACATTCCAGGCGTATCGGACCCTTCGTCTCGGTGGTAACCTTGTATGCGTCTATAACGTTATATATCGTAATCTAACATCTCGGATGCAATATTTGACAACATTCCTGGCCTGTCGAACCCTATTTCACGGAGGGAACAGTATATACGTCTATAACGGTATATATCCTAATCTAAGGCATCCTAACACCTCGTATGTAATATTTGACATCATTCCTTGCGTGTCGGATCCTGCTTCTCGGTGGGAATATTATATGCGTCTATAACGTTGTATGTCCTAATCTAAGGCAACCTATCATCTCAGACGTAATATTTTACGACATTCCTGTTGTGTCGGAGCATACTTTTCGGTGGGAATATTATATGCGTCTATAACGGTCGATATCGTAATCTAAGGCAGTCTAACACCTCGGATGTAATATAGGCTACATTCCTGGCCTGTCGAACCCTACTTCTCGGAGGGAACAGTTTATACGTCTATAACGTCATATATCCTAACATAAGGCAACCTAACATCTCGGATGTAACATTTGACAACATTCCAGGCATGTCGGTCCCTACGTCTCGGTGGTAACATTATATACGTCTATAACGTTATATATCCTAACCTAAGGCAACCTGACATCTCGGATGTAATATTCTACAACATTCCAGGCGTGTCGGACACTACTCTTCGGTGGGAACAGTATATTCGTCTATAACGTAATATATCCTAACCTAAGGCAACTTAACATCTCGGATGTAACATTTAACAACATTCCAGGCGTGTCGGTCCCTACGTCTCGGTGGTAACATTATATGCGTCCATAACGTTATATATCCTAATCTAAGGCAACCTAACATCTCGGATGTAATATTTGACAACATTCCTGGCGTGCCGGACCCTGCTTCTCGGTGGGAACAGTATATACGTCAATAACGTTATATATCCTAACCTAAGGCAACCTAACACCTCGGATGTAATATTTAACAACATGCCTGGCCTGTCGAACCCTACTCCTTGGAGGGAACAGTATATACGTCTATAACGTCATATATCCTAACCTAAGGCAACCTAACATCTCGGATGTAACATTTCACAACATTCCTGGCGTGTCGGACCCTGCTTCTCGGTGGGAACAGTATATACGTCTATAACGCTAAATATCCGAACCTAAGGCAACCTAACATCTCGGATGCAATATTCTATAACATTCTAGGCGTATCGGACCCTACGTCTCGGTGGTAACATTGTATGCGTCTATAACGTTATATATCCTAATCTAAGGCAACCTAACATCTCAGACGTAATATTTTACAACATTCCTGGCGTGTCGGAGCATTCCTTTCGGTGGGAATATTATATACGTCTATAACGGTCAACATCCTAATCTAAGGCAACCTAACATCTCGGATGCAATATCTGACAACATTCGTGGCCTGTCGAACCCTACTTCTCGGAGGGGACAGTATATACGTCTATAACGTTATATATCCTAACCTAAGGCAACCTGACATCTCGGATGTAATATTCTACAACATTCCAATCGTGTCGGACCCTACTTCTCGGTGGGAACATTATATGCGTCTATAACGTTGTATATCCTAATCTAAGGCAACCTATTATCTCAGACTTAATATTTTACAACATTCCTGGCGTGTCGGAGCATTCTTTTCGGTGGGAATATTATATACGTCTATAGCTGTCAACATCCTAATCTAAGGCAACCTAACATCTCGGATGCAATATTTGACAACATTCCTGGCCTGTCGAACCCTACTTCACGGAGGGAACAGTATATACGTCTATAACGTTATATATCCTAACCTAAGGTAACCAAACATCTCGGACGTAACATTTGATAATATTCCAGGCGAGTCGGTCCCTACGTCTCGGTGGTAACATTATATGCGTCTATAACGTTATATATCCTAACCTAAGGCAACCTAACATCTCGGATGTAATATTTGACAACATTCCTGGCGTGCCGGACCCTGCTTCTCGGTGGGAACAGTATATACGCCAATAACGTTATATATCCTAACCTAAGGCAACCTAACATCTCGGATGCAACATTTGACAACATTCCTGGCCTGTCGAACCCTACTTCTCGGAGGGAACAGTATATACGTCTATAACGGTATATATCCTAATCTAAGGCATCCTAACACCTCGTATGTACTATTTGACATCATTCCTGGCGTGTCGGAACCTGCTTCTCGGTGGGAATATAATATGCGTCTATAACGTTGTATGTCCTAATCTAAGGCAACCTAACATCTCGGATGCAATATTTGACAACATTCCTGGCCTGTCGAACCCTACTTCTCGGAGGGAACGGTATATACGTCTATAACGGTATATATCCTAATCTAATGCATCCTCACACCTCGTATGTAATATTTGACATCATTCCTGGCGTGTCGGATCCTGCTTCTCGGTGGGAATATTATATGCGTCTATAACGTTGTATGTCCTAATCTAAGGCAACCTATCATCTCGGACGTAATATTCTACAACATTCCAGGCGTGTCGGACACTACTTCTCGGAAGGAACAGTATATACGTCTACAACGTTATATATCCTAACCTAAGGCAACCGAACATCTCGGATGTAACATTATATGCGTCTATAACGTCATATATCCTAACCTAAGGCAACCTAACATCTCGGATGTAACATTTGACAACATTCCTGGCGTGTCGGACCCTGCTTCTCGGTGGGAACAGTATATACGTCTATAACGTTATATATCCTAACCTAAGGCAACCTGACATCTCGGACGTAATATTCTACAACATCCCAGGCGTGTCGGACACTACTTCTCGGTGGGAACGGTATATTCGTCTATAACGTCATATATCCTAACCTAAGGCAACTTAACATCTCGGATGTAACATTTGACAACATTCCAGGCGTGTCGGTCCCTACGTCTCGGTGGTATCATTATATGCGTCCATAACGTTATATATCCTAATCTAAGGCAACCTAACATGTCGGATGCAATATTTGACAACATTCCAGGCGTGTCGGTCCCTACGTCTCGGTGGTAACATTACATGCGTTTATAACGGTATATATCCTAATCTAAGGCAATCTAACATCTCGGATGCAATATTTGACAACATTCCTGGCCTGTCGAACCCTACTCCTTGGCGGGAACAATATATACGTCTATAACGTCATATATCCTAACCTGAGGCAACCTAACATCTCGGATGTAACATTTGACAACATTCCTGGCGTGTCGGTCCCTGCTTCTCGGTGGGAACAGTATATACGTCTATAACGTTAAATATCCGAACCTAAGGCAACCTAACATCTCGGATGCAATATTCTATAACATTCCAGGCGTATCGGACCCTACGTCTCGGTGGTAACCTTGTATGCGTCTATAACGTTATATATCCTAATCTCACATCTCGGATGCAATATTTGACAACATTCCTGGCCTGTCGAACCCTACTTCACGGAGGGAACAGTATATACGTCTATAACGGTATATATCCTAATCTAAGGCATCCTAACACCTCGTATGTCATATTTGACATCATTCCTTGCGTGTCGAACCCTACTCCTTGGCGGGAACAATATATACGTCTATAACGTCATATATCCTAACCTGAGGCAACCTAACATCTCGGATGTAACATTTGACAACATTCCTGGCGTGTCGGTCCCTGCTTCTCGGTGGGAACAGTATATACGTCTATAACGTTAAATATCCGAACCTAAGGCAACCTAACATCTCGGATGCAATATTCTATAACATTCCAGGCGTATCGGACCCTACGTCTCGGTGGTAACCTTGTATGCGTCTATAACGTTATATATCCTAATCTCACATCTCGGATGCAATATTTGACAACATTCCTGGCCTGTCGAACCCTACTTCACGGAGGGAACAGTATATACGTCTATAACGGTATATATCCTAATCTAAGGCATCCTAACACCTCGTATGTCATATTTGACATCATTCCTTGCGTGTCGGATCCTGCTTCTCGGTGGGAATATTACATGCTTCTATAACGTTACATATCCTAACCTAAGGCAACCTAATATCTCGGATGTAACATTTGACAACATTCCAGGCGTGTCCGTCCCTACGTCTCGGTGGTAACATTACATGCGTTTATAACGGTATATATCCTAATCTAAGGCAACCTAACATCTCGGATGCAATATCTGACAACATTCCTGGCCTGTCGAACCCTACTCCTTGGAGGGAACAGTATATACGTCTATAACGTCATATATCCTAACCTAAGGCAACCTAACATCTCGGATGTAACATTTGACAACATTCCTGGCGTGTCGGACCCTGCTTCTCGGTGGGAACAGTATATACTTCTATAACGTTATATATCCTAACCTAAGGCAACCTAACATCTCGGATGCAATATTCTATAACATTCCAGGCGTTTCGGACCCTACGTCTCGGTGGTAACATTGTATGCGTCTATAACGTTATATATCCTAATATAGGGCAACCTAACATCTCAGACGTAATATTTTACAACATTCCTGGCGTGTCGGAGCATTCTTTTCGGTGGGAATATTATATACGTCTATAACGGTCAACATCCTAATCTAAGGCAACCAAACATCTCGGATGCAATATTTGACAACATTCCTGGCCTGTCGAACCCTACTTCTCGGAGGGAACAGTATATACGTCTGTAACGGTATATATCCTAATCTAAGGCAAACCTAACATCTCGTATGTAATATTTGACAACATTCCTGGCGTGTCGGACCCTACGTCTCGGTGGTAACATTATATGCGTCCATAACGTTATATATCCTAATCTAAGGCAACCTAACATCTCGGATGTAATATTTGACAACATTCCAGGCGTGTGGGTCCCTACGTCTCGGTGGTAACATTACATGCGTTTATAACGGTATATATCCTAATCTAAGGCAATCTAACATCTCGAATGCAATATTTGACAACATTCCTGGCCTGTCGAACCCTACTCCTTGGAGGGAACAGTATATACGTCTATAACGTCATATATCCTAACCTAAGGCAACCTAACATCTCGGATGTAACATTTGACAACATTCCTGGCGTGTCGGACCCTGCTTCTCGGTGGGAACAGTATATACGTCTATAACGTTAAATATCCGAACCTAAGGCAACCTAACATCTCGGATGCAATATTCTATAACATTCCAGGCGTATCGGACCCTGCGTCTCGGTGGTAACATTGTATGCGTCTATAACGTTATATATCCTAATCTAAGGCAACCTAACATCTCAGACGTAATATTTTACAACATTCCTGGCGTGTCGGAGCATTCCTTTCGGTGGGAATATTATATACGTCTATAACGGTCAACATCCTAATCTAAGGCAACCTAACATCTCGGATGCAATATCTGACAACATTCGTGGCCTGTCGAACCCTACTTCTCGGAGGGAACAGTATATACGTCTATAACGTTATATATCCTAACCTAAGGCAACCTGACATCTCGGATGTAATATTCTACAACATTCCAATCGTGTCGGACCCTACTTCTCGGTGGGAACATTATATGCGTCTATAACGTTGTATATCCTAATCTAAGACAACCTATTATCTCAGACTTAATATTTTACAACATTCCTGGCGTGTCGGAGCATTCTTTTCGGTGGGAATATTATATACGTTTATAGCGGTCAACATCCTAATCTAAGGCAACCTAACATCTCGGATGCAATATTTGACAACATTCCTGGCCTGTCGAACCCTACTTCACGGAGGGAACAGTATATACGTCTATAACGTTATATATCCTAACCTAAGGTAACCAAACATCTCGGACGTAACATTTGATAATATTCCAGGCGAGTCGGTCCCTACGTCTCGGTGGTAACATTATATACGTCTATCACGTTATATATCCTAACCTAAGGCAACCTGACATCTCGGATGTAATATTCTACAACATTCCAGGCGTGTCGGACACTACTTCTCGGAGGGAACAGTATATACGTCTATAACGTTATATATCCTAACCTAAGGCAACGTAACATCTCGGATGTAACATTATATGCGTCTATAACGTTATATGTCCTAACCTAAGGCAACCTAACATCTCGGATGCAATATTTGACAACATTCCTGGCCTGTCGAACCCTACTTCTCGGAGGGAACAGTATATACGTTTATAACGGTACATATCCTAACCTGAGGCAACCTAACATCTCGGATGCAATATTCTACAACATTCCAGGCGTGTCGGATCCTACGTCTCGGTGGTAAAATTGTATGCGTCTATAACGTTATATATCCTAATCTAAGGCAACCTAACATCTCGGATGCAAAATCTGACAACATTCGTGGCCTGTCGAACCCTACTTCTCGGAGGGAACAATATATACGTCTATAACGTTATATATCCTTACCTAAGGCAACCTGACATCTCGGATGTAATATTCTACAACATTCCAGGCGTGTTGGACCTTACTTCTCGGTGGGAACATTATATGGGTCTATAACGGTATATATCCTAATCTAAGGCAACCTAACATCTCGGATGCAATATTTGACAACATTCCTGGCCTGTCGAACCCTACTTCTCGGAGGGAACAGTATATACGTCTATAACGGTATATATCCTAATCTAATGCATCCTCACACCTCGTGTGTAATATTTGACATCATTCCTGGCGTGTCGGATCCTGCTTCTCGGTGGGAATATTATATGCGTCTATAACGTTGTATGTCCTAATCTAAGGCAACCTATCATCTCGGACGTAATATTCTACAACATTCCAGGCGTGTCGGACACTACTTCTCGGAAGGAACAGTATATACGTATACAACGTTATATATCCTAACCTAAGGCAACCGAACATCTCGGATGTAACATTATATGCGTCTATAACGTCATATATCCTAACCTAAGGAAACCTAACATCTCGGATGTAACATTTGACAACATTCCTGGCGTGTCGGACCCTGCTTCTCGGTGGGAACAGTATATACGTCTATAACGTTATATATCCTAACCTAAGGCAACCTGACATCTCGGATGTAATATTCTACAACATCCCAGGCGTGTCGGACACTACTTCTCGGTGGGAACGGTATATTCGTCTATAACGTCATATATCCTAACCTAAGGCAACTTAACATCTCGGATGTAACATTTGTCAACATTCCAGGCGTGTCGGTCCCTACGTCTCGGTGGTATCATTATATGCGTCCATAACGTTATATATCCTAATCTAAGGCAACCTAACATGTCGGATGTAATATTTGACAACATTCCAGGCGTGTCGGTCCCTACGTCTCGGTGGTAACATTACATGCGTTTATAACGGTTTTATCCTAATCTAAGGCAATCTAACATCTCGGATGCAATATTTGACAACATTCCTGGCCTGTCGAACCCTACTCCTTGGAGGGAACAATATATACGTCTATAACGTCATATATCCTAACCTGAGGCAATCTAACATCTCGGATGTAACATTTGACAACATTCCTGGCGTGTCGGTCCCTGCTTCTCGGTGGGAACAGTATATACGTCTATAACGTTAAATATCCGAACCTAAGGCAACCTAACATCTCGGATGCAATATTCTATAACATTCCAGGCGTATCGGACCC